>JANHGN010020792.1:0-11728 GCA_024605025.1 Megaceryle maxima | reverse complement strand
GATGTAACTGGATAAGGATGGATGGGTGTAGGGGAGGTCTCTGGTTTCTAATCCCCTTTCACTCCCTGTCCCCCAAAAAGTGTCAAAGTGTTGGTTCTCCTAAACTGATCTAGCAAGACTTGCCAGATCAGTTTTGGGGTGGGGGGGTGCAACCATTATTTATATAACTTTTTTATTAATTTTTTTAAAAAGAGAAGTTAGCTGATGGAAGAATATTTTTATTGAATAGTGCATTTAGTTATGTCAGAAATATAAAAAAAAATATATATAATATTTTTGTAAACAAGGCAAACTGAAAATGTTTGCTGTTTTATATTAGAATTTTCTATTAAAAGAAATAAAAACCCACACAAATAATTGTTGCACCCGTCATCTGTTTTGGTTTTTTTTGTTTTGTTTTGTTTTTTGTTTTTAACAAGCTTCTATTTTGTGTGAATGACTCATATATGCTGGATGTGGAGACATGCAAAACAAGTCCTAAACATTACATTCTCATTGTCTTCCAGCTCTCAAAAGACTCCAGTTGTAATGAGCTGCATTTAATCAAAGGGGCTTTGTAAAATACTGAAATTTTGAGGAAAAAAAAAAAAGTTGTGAAGAATAATAAATAGCTTGTAATTACAATACTACACACCCCCCCCCCCCAAAAAAAAAAACCCAACCCAAACTCAACAAACATAACCCAAAATATCCCAAAAACGTCAATTTTTTTTAGTTGTGCCTTCTAGTCTTGAGATGGTTCTGGATGGAGGAAAGCTGAAACCTATTTACAATAACTAAATATTTGTCATTGATCTCTGATGGCCTGGGAGAAATGACTCCTAAAAAGGCTGTTGGGGAAAAAAAAAAAAAAAACAAAACTCTAACTACATGGGAAGGTTAAATGAAGAGGACCAAATTCCAGGCTTGATATAACACAAGTAAAACTGGGGAGCTGGGAACATGGTCTGCTGTGGTTCAGGAAGCCGGTTGTTCACCTTTGGAAGCAGAGGATGGGTTACGTGCCATCTGTTTTCAAAAGACCTTGCTTGTTTGGAGACCTGAGCAGGGATGAAATATTTTCAGAGGTTTTTGGGTGTTTTTTTTTTTTGTGGTTGACCAGCTCATACACATCTGTGTTCCTTCATCCCAGGTCTTGAATTTCTTTGTTAAATCGTTTTTCAGCTGCCCTATTTTAGATGACATATATTAGGTCGGTTTGGCTGTAGTAGGGTTGGATGAGAACCCAGATGAAGGGACAGATTTCTCAAGGGTACTCTCATGGAGTAGATGCTACTTAAGGTAATTTTCTGGTGGATTATAGTGCCTGTGAAAAATTCCTTAGCTGATGTTGCAGTAAAATTAGGTTTGTTCTGTACTCGATAAAACAGGTGCAGCAAAGCCCTTTGTTCCCAGTCTGTTTGCCTCTTTGTGTACATCTGTTGGGTCAAGAATGACTCCCGTGGTCAGCTCCTCCTGCCTTTTAGTTTTCAGGATGCTAACTAGGTGTTGACTTCTGGAAAGCAACATTTCCCCCAAAGAGAAATAGTGCCTTTTATGACCGTTATTGCTCGTGTATCTTGAAGGAGGCTCAGTATGGCACATGATCAGGCCTGTAGGAATCTGGTCATTGCTGAATTGGTCATGGATATTACTGTTGAATAGCTTTTAGATCTACCTTTCACTGATGAACATTGGATTTTACCAACTTATTCATATGTTCCAGGA
Organism: Megaceryle maxima; assembly: GCA_024605025.1. NCBI lineage: Eukaryota > Metazoa > Chordata > Aves > Coraciiformes > Cerylidae > Megaceryle > Megaceryle maxima. The sequence continues at coordinate 10,021 of JANHGN010020792.1, read as the reverse complement.
AACAGGGAATCTCTGAACCACGGGAAAAAAAAAAAAAAGGAAAATCTACTATTTGTGCATGGGGAGGAAAAATGAATGGATATTGCATGCACAGTTTAGCTCTGGCATGATGGTAGGCATCCTGTAACTAAATTTCTTCAGGTGCCAGGAGTGAGTAGGGTGTAAGTTAAGTGATTTGAACACTTAAAATGCAGCAGGCTGTCGGGGGACTCATCTGAACAATGCATTTTTCTCACTTCTTGCTGAAATTTTCAGAAATGGGCAAACCCCTTCTCAGCAGCATTGGGCAAGGCATGATCCAAAGGGACAGGTGATTCCTGCCTCATCCCATCCTCCCTTTCATCACAGGGATGCTCAGGAAAGTTGGAAGAGATGCTGACACACTTGGTGTACTGTGGTGTTTGCAATGAGCCTGGAGTAACACCCATTTACACAAGGAACCTATGGTCTGCATCCAGTGTAGGCACCTCTAGAAGGTGTTTTGGCCTGTGTGGAGGTGCCAGTTTCTCTGCTGACAGTAGAAGGGGATAAGGACATAGACACACAGGTTAATAGAGGTGAGGATGAATTCAGGACTAATCAAGGTATGCGTGGATAACCCTACCAGATCCCCTTGGGAGCAGATTTGTCTGAAACAGTGATCACCAAACCCACACAGGAATTTTCCCTTATCCCACCCAGTCTCTAACCATGCTCTTTGAGGCCTGAATGTAAAGTCTAGGATTTGTTTTGCACACTTGGGATGGCATTTCCTTTTAAAGGGAGGTGGGAATACTAACATGAAGGATTAGTATTTTTCTTTCTTTTTTCCTTTTTTTTTTTTTTAATTTGTGATTTTTGTGGGGTTTTGTTTTTGTTTTGTTTTTTTTTTCCAATGTCTTATGGGAGCCTAAGTTATTTTTCTCTACCTCATATGTACAGCTTGTAGGTATAAATCTGATTCTGAGTGACTGTTGAGAATGTATTTAAGTTATTTAACATCTTTGTATAACAAAAAAAGAAAAAGAAAAAAAGCCAGAACAAATGAAACAATAAATGTATTTTAAATTATACTTGAAGTGTGCTCCTCTTTCTTTGCAACTGTTGAACAAAGTCTATGTTCGGTGGCTGTGGGAACCCCTGTGCCTCCCTTAGCATTACTCCTGGCCTCTAGTCCTGGATCCAGCTTGTCCCTGTGGCTCATGTAAGCCTTGAAAGGCTGTAAAGCCTACTTGGGTGATAAATGTGTTGCCTAAGTGTGTAGCGTTGTGTATTTCCAGCCTGAGGTCCCAGCTTGCTTTGGGAGATGTGAAGTGATTCTACGATTCTATGGAATGATTGGTTGGTTAGTGGGAATCCTCATCTATTTGGTCTGATTTCTGTCTTCCCCTATTTGAAAACCCTCCAGGCTCCCAACTTCCATAGGAGAAAGTGTTCTCTTTTTCTCTCTGCAGTAATTATGTCTGCAGAAAGTGGAGACAACAGCTCAGGAAGCAGATCTTTAACACGCCTAGCCTTGGCGACAATTAATTCTTGCTAAGTGACCTCTGATATCTGTCCATCTTAGGTCCTTGAGCTGGACCTCTGATCACAGCCAATGCAATGCATCAGAAGTTTAAATGTAGTTGTCCTCATAGTGTTACCATAAGCTGGAGAAATGCCTCCATGCCAATTTTGTGTGATGATGGCGTGAGCTGTCTACGGAAAGACCAAAAGCTCCAAATTCCTCCTTGCCCCACACCTAGATCTTCTTCTCTCCCAGTTGAAAAGCTCACAAAGTATGATCTGATGCAAGGGCTGTTACAGAGTGCTCTGGTTTGGGTCAGTTGCTGTGCCAATGTTTTTGAGCAATGTGGTGTCAAACAAGCTCAGGAGGTTGATGGACTCCGTCAGCTTTTTGTTGGGTTGCATTAGTCATCATACTTAGCTGGAGAAGTCACAATACCTTGGCAGAATGTCACCGTCATGATGTGATTACAAAGTTACTCTGAGTGGGTAATTGGCTGGAGCTCAGAACAGGGAGGATGTGGCCAAATTTAGTCTGTCTGAATGACAACAATTAAAATAAATTGTCATTACTCCAGGATATATATTGTCTTGCTTGATCGAATGTCTTTCTCTTCACAATGGCCCCCTGGAGCTATTTAGTACTTGAAATTCATTTCATCTGAGCTTTAAATAACCAGAGCCTGTTGCTGTTCATCTTACAACATCCTAATGATTCAACCATGAGTGATTTGGGCTTGCACAGAGAAACAACACGGTGCCCCCATATGTGGGTCCATGCAGTGAGGTGCTGCTTCTGTGGACCACAGCTATGGGGTGGTTCACAGATACTGCTTTTTCTTGTGGATGAGAAGAAAGCTTAGAAATCACCCAGCAGCCGAGTGACTTCCAACTGCTCAAGATATTTAAAATGGACAGACCAACCCAAAGCCTAGCCCTGGAGTAGACAAAACTTATCACAGAAAAGATCTTATTGAGATAGCAGATGGTGGACTAGTAAGAGGCTATTTAGGTTACTGGGCTACTGTCTGTTGAGGCAGGCAAGCAGGCACAGGCATCTGTCCATCAAATAGAGATGATGGTGCCTTTATCCACTTTCACACTGATGTTGGTATTATGATACCAACCGTTGCACTCCTCACGACTTACTATCTTCAGCATCCACCCAAGGAAATGCTTAGTAAATCAGTGAGAACCCTACACAACCAATGCACCTTCTCTTTCTGTTTTGCTTTGCCCCTTCTTTGGGTGAGAAATACCAGCACCGAGCTCTGAGAAACCAGGCAGATACTTCAGGCAATGTTTGGTCCAGGTAGTTTTAAGCAAGAAGAGTGGATGTTTGGAGATGATGGGATTTGGGATGGGGATCCATGAAGCTAACTCTGGTCTACCTCCTGCCAAACCCTGCAGCATACCTACCTCCCTGCTTTCTGCAGCTTCACAACTGACCTTGCGTTACACTTCCTGGCAGTTGGGTAATGAGAATTTGCAGGCTTGAAACCTCACAGCCAGCCTCCGCCAGACCCTTAAAGAGCTGCTAATGTGAGTCGTAAAGCCGCAGTAGCCTAGGATGTAACAGCGTTTTGACAGCTGTTCCCGCAGAGGAAGTGGGTGAAGCTAGAATGCATATTGTAAGAATTTGGGATTAAAAAAAAATATTAAAAAATAATAATAAAAAAGGGATCAGATGAGGGAATTCATCTCCAGAAAAATAAAGCAGGTTTCCTTCCCCCTTCTCTTCCACTGCTTTCCTTAGGGACCGCTGCTAGGTCTTGGTGGTTTCAGCCTGCACCTGTGGATGTGCTGAGCAGCAGGGGAGCATGAGAACTGAGTAAAATCCAAGAAACAATAGAGGTGACTTTAGCTTAGAACGAGGTAAGGACTTGCCTGAACCTCTTAAAACTTTCTAGCTACACATCTGAGGAATGTGCTTTGCATGGAACTGTGTGTGCAATCCAGCGTGGAAACTAATGACTGAGCACAGAAGCATGGAGAAGAGCATTTGTGAAAAACAAAACAAAACAAAACAAAACAAAAAAACAACAGAATGAGGAGAGAGAAAAAATAATGAGGGGACAAATTTTTTACAGAGATTCCTCTTAAATAGGCATGAAAGATGAAAATCAGACTATTACTCAGACAAAAATAAAAGTTAATCACCAAGAGATGAGATGGGAGAGTCAGGTCCCAGATACTGATTCATCATCACTGTTAAAACAGCTCAACCTGTGTAGGTGCTTCTGAACATCTCACTGTAGAGGTCCTAACGGAGTTATTTAAGATACAGATGTGATGTCCACTCTCAGTCTAAATAGAGCATCTCTGTGCTGAGGAAAACCTGAGAGCCCTGGGTCTGTTTAGCCTAGAGAGAGAAGACTGAGAGGGCAACTGATCAATGCTCACTGATATCTTAAGGGAAGGGGTAAAGAGGATGGGGCCAGACTCTTTTCAGTGGTGCCCATTGATAAGACAAGGATAAATGGACAAAAACTGGAGGTTGTGGAGTCTCCTTCTCTGGAGAGATTCCAAACACACCTGGAGATGGTTCTGGGCAACCTGCTCTGGGTGACCCTGCTGGAGCAGGGGGATTGGACAAGATGATCTCCAGATGTCCTTTCCAACTCCCACCATGCTGTGATTCTGTGATTCTATATAGAGAAGTACAGAGTCAGAGAGATGAAAGAGGGATAGAAAAGAGCCTGCCCAAACTCATACCTTGGTTATTTTGAGAACTGTGCCTAGAACCAGGTAGAGATAAGTGGCCTCAACACTATTTGAATGTGGGGATACCTCTGGTGACCAGGAAAGAGACACAAATCATGCTCTCCTGCCTTTCTGTGATGGGAAGCAGATGGGATAACAGCATGATTTGTGTATTTCCCTATGGATTTGCTTCAAGCCTGGCTCTCCAGGCTTATGCTAGAAGCTGTCTCCTCCACTTCTGCAAATTACCAGTTTTGCAGCAGGAATCAAAGCTGTCTGGAGATGATGCTAAACATATGAGTCCCCTGCATGCTGTTGGCTGCAGTACTGGTGGGCTGTAGCCAGGATAATAATGGGTATAGCTGCTGTCAAATGCAAAGTGGAGCATTTTCCTCAGGACCTGGTATAAAGAGATAGTAAAAGGAGATGCTGCTAGCGGCTTGGATAAGAGGAGGAGCCATTTCACCTTCTCTACTCCTGCTACCAAGAGCCACAGCGTCAGTACTGGGAGCAGAGTAGATTTTCTGGCAACATCTCTCTCATCTCACACGGCTCTCATGCTGATGCCACCTGGCATAGAGCAGCCCGCATCCAGCCTATTAAATACTCTTGCCTTCCAGAACAAGGTGCCTCTATGCAAAATGTCCTCTGGGAATGGCCCTTGGCCTATGCTAACTCTTGAACCATGCCCAGGAATTGCTCAGGAGTGTGCTTTTACCTGAGCCAAAAACACACCAGGGATTTTCTAATATTTTAACAATATATTTGACCAAGCTCCAGTACCCAGGAATGTTACTTGCCACTCTTTAAATCTGCTAAAATAGATGCAGAAATTCAAGTGCTCTACAAATAATCCTCACACTCTAAACCTGAGTTATTTGTTGGACAGTTCTTTCATTCCGTTAGTGGGGAAACCACATCTAAGGGAAGGTTGGCCATCCTGGTTGGCCAGGACTAAAGGAAGAAACAAGTCCATCACAGCTGCTCCAGCACATTGGCCTCCAGGTACCCCTGAAGTGATCTCTATAATGGTGAGTGACTGTAACTAGACCTCACAAAACACAACACTTTTTGGATAAGACACGACCAGGGCTTGAAAAAGACCTCATGACAAAAGACAACCCAAGAGGGGGTAATTAATTTGTGTGCTTATCACTGTTGGTAGGCCCTGTTAGCCTTCTTCTGCTTCACTCAACTTGATGAAGGACTGAACAGCCACAGCTCCCTTTAATTACTTAACTGAGGTACCTTTATAAGGAGTGCAGGCAGGGTAACCTCCACCTGTAGTTAATGGAGGTGTAATCAGACAGAGGATGCTAAGAGGGTAAGTGGTACTTCTCATATGTCTCTTTCTCTATTCACTGCTCATGTCTTGGGTTATTTTGTATCTGTGCTTATATATTTACCTTTGCACATCCTATAAATTTTATGTTTATCAGTGTTCACCTCAGCAGTGCCAAACCCAGGGACAGGTGTGAAACCTTCAGGAGTCAATAGAAAGACCTTAATGGGCTCTGATCAGAGTGTGAAATCCCATGTGCCCATATCTGATATTAGAATATCAATTAAAAATGTTCAAGTCTAGAGCCTGTGTTTCAGTCTATTCTCCACCTCTCCTTCAATGACAATGTCTCTGATAGTAGTCCCAGTTTAAGTACACTCTAGACAACAGCCCCTAGCTTAGAGAGATTGATGTTTCATCAGGTAAGGTGAAAAGCTTCAAAGATCTGGTTGCCTGTGACTGTGCCCCATCTCTAGGCTATTCTATCCCTGTCTTCCACCACCTTTGGCTCCTACTGACTTCAGTAAGAATTTAGTCAGGATCAAAATGACGCTCCTGTCCTGGCTGTGCTTTCATTTGCAGTCTTCTCAGCTTCCCCAGGCAGTATTGTTTACCAAGGTACTAATTGCAAGAGCACTCATCATAAATTATCACTCATTTCTCCCCCTCACTTGCATGGAAGAATCCCTCAAGGGATTATGCTCATTAGAGCAGGACCATGCTCTCTGTAAGTGATGTCCCAGGGGAACTTGGCAGCCTACTGGGAGGGCTGAGGGAATAAAAAGAAAACAGAAGTGATAAGGCACTGAGGTGTAAACTGGAGGGACCTGCAGCTCTAGGGAATCCCCCAACACCTGATGGGAAAGTCCACCAGCTAAGTCTACTTGATGCTTTAGACAGAAGACTCTGAGTGTCTGAGATTTCTTTGCTTTTTGTAAGGATTAAAGATAAAAAAAAAATGGGGTTAGTTAATTCTAACAAGGTAACCCTTGAATTGAAATATTAGACACAGCTTATAAAAAAAAGAAAAAGGAGAAAAAGCATAAAGAAGACATTTGAGGAAGTAGTGGTTGTCCTTTACCTGACTTGGTGAATTTTACATACTAGCAAATTATCCTAAGCATCAAGAGTGGTCTACTGTCATGTTTTCCATGACCAACATCTCATTCTTCTGTTTATTGTCTCCTGAGGCAAGGAAACCTCAACAAAACCAATGTTTTCCCTTCCTCAGGTGTGAATGACCTCATTTGTGCTTGTTAGCCTTTCTTTATTCCTTGTGACAGGTCACTGAGATATGTATTGAGCTCAGAAGCACTGTCTGGCTGTACAAGTGAGGAGGGCCTATATTTATAAATGAGTTTTATTTCTGGATTACATTGGGTATTAGCTTTGAATTTGCCCTCTTTTAAAAAATGTCCTTCTGCCATTTAGCACAAAAAAAAAGAACAGGAAGAAACATTCCCCCCCCCCCCCCCAGGATTCACAGCGTGTCCCCTCCATGGTTACTGTGGGAGATGAATTGGCCAGAGATCTTGATCTGTGCCTCAGGGCAGTGATAGGAGGCATTTGACCTATAATTCTCATAAACTAGCTTCAGTGTAATACTGAAGTCTCCCAATTCACATAATCATAGTCATTTAGACTGGAAAACACCTTCCAAGATCATGGAGTCCAACCATTAACCCAACTACTCCATCTCTTGGCTCCTGTTGTCAAGATCAATCCAAGGCCAACCTTACCAGCACCACCTCAGTTTTACATCTCACTCGCCTAATGTCACTTGATGCATGGGATGTGCTGGAGCACTCTCAGAAAGTGAAGGTTGTTGACCTGTGAATCTATATTTCCATTTTATTTTGGGATGCTTTATTGCTGAATCCTGGCAGAAATCCAGACCCTATTCTATCAGCTTATACTCATTTAAAATGCAGAACAAACAGTAGTGTGAAATAATATAATTTAAATATCCAAGAGTTACAGAACTGAAAGTATGGTCTAAATTTTAGGAATTCTTTATTTTTAATCAAAGATTTCATTGGCTTAAAAAGCATGGTACATTTTTGGGTTTTGGTTGGTTGTTTTGTGTTTGTTTGGGGTTTGGTTTGTTGTTTCTGTTGTGGGTTTGGGTTTTTTCTGTTTTGTTTCTTCTGTTTTTTGGGGTTTTTTTCTTCCAAAATAAGCATTTTGGAACATTCTTGCTTTTCACAGGGTTCTCAGTTCACTCTTTAAAATTGGGCTACATTTGTAGTAGGAATCAGTAATGGAAGGAAGCAGATGCTGTGATACAGTTAGTCCTAATCACTTTGAAGGGGGGGAAATAATCCACCCTTGTGAAAAGCATAAAATCTGAGTAGGAACAAAATTCAAACTCTTTGCCAAATGCCTCCCCCCACCCCCAAATGCTTTATGAAGCTTGTCTCCCACCTAAGCTGTAGTTCAACTAGAGCTTATAGGAATTATTTTGACCACTGCTAAAGATGTTATAGAATTAACGAGCAATTACTGACTTCACCTTGGTTATTTCCAGGCATATTTGCTGATTTTGGAGGTATGGAAGACAGCATGGATCTCCTACTTTATTTTTGGCATTGGGAATGCCCTCTACGTTGTCTTCTGCCCCAGGAGAGAGATAAATGTGGATTCTGTTGCATCCTCAGTGCCTCATTGCTGCTCACTTCAGCACCTCTCCCTTCCTAAAGGGATCTGCCTGAGTGGGTGGGGGACACCAAGATGCAGAGAACTGCACCATAGATCCTGATGGGTGGAGATTAACCTAGGACATCTCCTTTGCTGCTTTCCATATGGTTTTAGCTTAACATATATTTAGTTGGTTTATGGAATAAGTAGGATTCCAGCAGGATGGAGCCTTTTTGGAAGTGTTGGCAGCACCCTGATGCTGTATTTTCTCTGTACAGCATCATCAAGGTTTCTGAACCTAGCATTTAGCCCTCTACAGCTCCTACAACTTCCACAAAGGCTTCACATCTCACACCCTGATTCTTCTCATACCAGTGATCTCAGCTCCTAGCATGTATAAGCCAGGCCTGTTACTCGTAAACCAAGAGGAAGGTCCCTAAGGGATATAGGCAGCCCTCCTAAGTATATTTGCAACCATCATAAAAACTGTATTTGTAATCAATGTATGACATGCTTGGGTCTGTGGCATCTTAATTATGAGCCAGTCCCAGGACTTTTTGCCAGATTGGGATTTTTTTTTTTAACTTTTTAATAATTGTTGATGTTTAGAAATTAAATATTTAATATTTAGGGGAAAAGATGGAGACTTTGTCATATAATTTTTTTCTGTTTTCTCAGAAAATGTATTCTGATAAATGTTTTAAAATAACATATTTCTGGCATTCATAAAAGAGATGTTATTTCTACTTTTAATAGAGGGATGCTCTGCATTTGGTCTGGAGTTACTGGCATATTCTTTTCTTCCTTTCCCTCTTCTCGATCTCTTTTTTTCCTCTTACCCTCTTTCTTTCTTTCTTTCTCTTTTTAATTCTCCTTCTTTCACTCCTCTTTCCCTCTTTCCTTCTCTCTCTACTCTTTTTATTCTCCTTTTTTTTTTCCTTCTCTCAGAAGGTAACACAGCAAAACAACAAACCAGACGATGTTGCTGTTCCTATTGTTTATAGAGAAATTTGTGGTAAGGGCCTGGCCTGAGCTGTACATTGGACCACGAGGTGACCAAATCGTTGAGCTGTCATGATCAAGATTTATCTGGCTTATTCAAAAAGTCAAGGCTTTGAAGGGTCCTGGTCTAATGTAGTGCCATCTGGGGATGTCCATATCTCTGTCTTGTCTTTTTACAATTCATCATCATTGCACTTTTGTCAAATATACTGATGGAGCTGAAGGTATCTTCATCAGCATGAAGTAGCAGTGTAACCTTCACTCTTTCATGTAAGAAAGCAAGCAGGATATGTGAGACACTTCAGGTTACCTCAAAGGAGAAGAGATGTCTGTGTCTGGGTGATTGAGTTCAGCCTTGCGCCTCCTAAACGCTAAGCTAGAAGATATCACTACTCTAACCACTTTCAGAGAAGACTCTTGATGGTCTTTTGTGATCTTTGACAAGTCATGAATGATTCATCACCAAGGCAAATGCTGCAAACAGCTGTCAGTTATTCCTGGTTGCCAGCCCAAGGCTCCCTTTGCTTTCCAAGTGCCTTCCTCCCAGCCGTGATTTCCCCACCATGTACATGTCACGAGACTGAGTTGACTCACCTATGCAGTGATGGGCTGTTCCCACCTCATGAGAGGAGACAAGGCAATGCCACACAGCACTGAGGGCACTCATGCAAAATGGCAGCAGCAGAAACTGAATTCCTGTCCCCTTGGAGCCCAGTCTGATGACCACAGCAATAGCCCGAATGTCCTTTTTGCCACCAGGTGGAGCTGGGAGAGAGCTCCTTGGAACGGGTGAGATGACAACATCCCGGGATGATTGCACAACCCCTGTGGCTAACCAAAAAGAGGAATTTTTGTTTGGTTGTTTTTGCCCTCTCTTCCCCCCCCCCCCCGCCCCGCGCCCTCCCCCCGGCC
>JANHGN010020791.1:10256-26910 GCA_024605025.1 Megaceryle maxima | reverse complement strand
GACCCATGGCCCTCAGCACCACAGCTCCACGGGGGGCTTGGAAACCCCTCCAGGGATCACGGGGACTCCACCACTGCAGCCTGGGCCAGGCCTGGACAATCCTCCAGGGGAAAAAACTGTTCCTCAGCTCCAACCTAAACTTACCCTGGGGCAACTTGAGGCCAGTTCCTCTTGTCCTGTTGTGCTCCAGCCCCTTCCCCAGCTCCATTGCCCTTCTCTGGCCACGCTGCAGCCCCTCAATGTTCTTCTGGGAGTGAGGGACCCAAAACTGACCCCAGGACTCAAGGTGTGTACTACCCAGTGCTGAGTCCAGGGGGGACAATCCCTGCCCCAGTCCTGCTGGCGATATTGTTTCTAATACCAGCACAATGGTCCAGCCAAGACTGTTTTTTACTCCCTGTGGGTAGAACAGCAGGACTGTTGCTGCTGGTCCTCCAGGACATGCTGGGTTGGCTTCCTGCCTGTGGATGATGCTGTGATACAGAAGTATGTTGGCTCCCTGCCCGTGGGGCGATGCTGGAGCAGGGACAATAGGTAGGACTGGGGATGCTGTGCTGACACTGGGGGTTTTCCAGCCTCCTCTTGCTGTCACAGGGTATGTGCCTCTACCTGGGCAGTGCTGCAGAGCTGGGTGGGGGTCTGTTGCTTCTCAAATCACCCCCCTTTGGAGAAAGCCTGTTGGATTAATGCAGGCAGTGACTGGCCAAGTGACAAAGTACTTATGGGTGGACAGAGCTGGAGGGGTTAGTGGCCTCCTGTACATGGTCATTTGCTTCTCTTTGTATCAGAGACTTCCCATCATTGTGCGCACCCCAAAATTGTCACTCGGGCGTGTAGCACCCCCTCTGGGACATCCCTCCCAGGTGTCTCACCTCTTCCCTCTCTCCCATCTCTTGCCATGAACCCCCTGGAGCTTTTTCTCCAACAGTGCCAGGAGAGAAGCTGGATTCCCATGACGCTGCCCTCAGAGCGAGCAATTCCCTGAGTCTGCTCTGGTCCCACCGCCTGCTGCACCAGCTGCTCTCACCCAGTTTCCTCTCCCCACTGGGGCTTTTCTACCTCTGATCTCAACTGATACTTTTTTTCCCCAAAGTGGCTCATCTGGGGTGGTAGTAGAGCAGGTAACTCACAAACCTCAAGGGGCTGAGTGTGCTAAAGGTGATGGAAAGACTGGAGAATCCTCCTTTGATGGGGACCCCACTTAATTTCCCCTAATATTTCGGATGTCTGAATGCACTGGGGGCTTGGCTAAGCTGTTTTGGGGGGGTGGGGGGTGTCTTGCGATGAGCCTGGCATGGGAATCCCCCCATGAGGCAAGTGCTCTCCCACCGCCCACCTTGTCTGCACTCGGCTGGCCGTGAGAAACACCTCGAAATTGCACAATGAGCTTTTCCCACCCCCCCTCCTTTTGCCTTTCCTCCGAGCCGGCGCGGCAGCAGCCGGGTTCTGCGCGCAGCCGTGCGTGGGCACCCGGGGAGGGGGGTTGGGGGTGGGGGGTGGGTTGGAAAACGATGCACTGGAGCTCCAGAGGGAGGAATCGCATCATCCCCGCGTCCCCTCCATCAGCTGCATCCCGGCGTGCCGGCCACGCTGGACCTGGCCTCGCCGGATGCCGCTGACCTGCCAGCAAGCGAAGGTGCACCGAGGATCCTGGGCGCAGGTAAAAGCAAAGGGATGGATGGATGGAGGGAGGGAGGGAAGGCAGTGAGTGAGGGGGATGCCAGCTCCACTGTGACCCTGCGCAAGGACAGGCCTTGTTATGGCAGCTCGATCCCCCCCGCTGAGGTTTAATCCGTCCTCTTTCCCCATCTCATGCTGTGAGATGAGGAAATCCATCCTCTTTCGGTGTCTTGTGCTGGGAGGTGATAACTGACTTTCTCATGGCCCAGCCACTGAGGCATCACCACCCTCTCTTTAAACTCAACCCATCATTCGTCCTCCCCAGGTAGGATGGAGGGGCTCTGGGTACCCTGTGTGTCCCTGGGTAAGGTGGAGGGTCCCTGGACTCCATCAGCAAAAGTCTTCATCTGTGCTGCCATTTATGGTTTAACCATAAACCCAGCAGTGGAGGCTGGAGGCAGCATCTCTGCTGGAACTTGGCGGGGGGGGGGGGGCTGAGCTTATTTGGGGCAGGGGAAACCCTCTTGTGTCTTTCTGGGAGCTCATTTTCCATCCTCTGGGATCACGAGGTGAAATTTTACCGGGTGAAAATGGGAATTGCAGAATAAATAGCTCCACTGGGGATGTGTGTGCGTGGCGGGGGGGCTGGGGGGGTGATGGAAGCCGGGCTGCTGGTGAGCGTTAAAGGAGAAGCCGCTGCTCGGCACAAAAGCCGGTCTTACTCAACGCAGGTCTATTCAAGAGACATTTAATTCTCTTCTAAAGTCCAGGCGAATGCTGAGCTGCCATCTGGTGTCTGATGGCAGCAGGAAGAAAGGGCTCTTTGCAAAGCCAGGGCAAGTTGAGAGCTCACCAGGCTTCTGAATGTTTTGAAAAGGCTCTGTTATTAAAGCCGAGCTGGATTTGTAAAGTGACCTCTGTGGGTTAATACTGGCTCTGGGGTGCTGGGAGAAAAGCCACAGCTGGGGAGGAGACCCGGGGGACCAATGTTCCCATCACCTGCCAATAACCCCACACCAGGGGATAGGACCCCGGCCACCGGCTCTCCCTGTGCGGGTGCTGGTTCTGGCGTGCGCCGAGTGCGTGCGGTCTCTGCTCTGCGCCACTCTCAGCTCACAGCCTCCCTGCTCTTCAGGGAATTATTTTCATCAGGTCGCAGAGGCTCTAACTTCTCCTTGCCCGTGGCTGGGGGGGTAGCAGGGCTGTGCCTTGGCGAGGATGCAGCTTCAATCATCAAATGGGGAGCGTGTCCTCGCTGCCAGCGCGGGGAGCGGAGAGGAGCCGCAGCAGGGACAAGTAAACTCAGTGCAGGGGACCTGCAGCTTCCCCAGGTCCCAGGGCTCATTCAGACGAGGGGGTTTGTGCCATTAGATGTTCAGGGGGTGCTTTGGGAGGAGGGGGAGGTGCGGTACCTCCAGGTTTAGGGTGTTTTGAAGGCTCTGGGACTCATCGGGTCTGTGTCCCCCAGCTGTGACCTTTCCACCAGGGTGTTCTCGCTGCAGGAGAGACACGGCGAACAAGACTGACCAGTTCCCCGGGAGGATACAGGCCGTTCCCTTACACAGGGAGTTTTCCTTGGCAAGGAACAAAGCTTTGCCCACGGGGCCTTTGCAGAGCCCTGCCAAGTTGGCTCAGTGCCCGCCAGGGCACTTCTCACAGAGGAGCTTTGCCAGGATGGACCCGTGGGTGCAGCAGAGGTGGGTGGCTCCTCCCGGGGGGTGCCAATACCCAAAGTGGTGGCCACGGTGCAAGCGATGTGCCTGTGTTGGAGCCCACGGTGGGTGATGCTGGGCTTGAAGGGATCTGGATATGCTCTTGCACGGGGTGCATGAGGCAAGTGTGGATGTCCGCGGAGGGCTGCAGCGTGGAGAAGTGCCAGCACTGAGTGATGGCACTTTGCCCCATCCTTCTGGCGGCGGTGAATCCCCGTGTCCCTCCCTGCGCTGGGGCTGCATCCTCTCCGGGGCAGCAGAACATCGGTGGGGGGAGGTAGCAATGCACTGTCCCCCTTCCAGTGGTTAGGAAGGACACAATCCCTGACTCGGCTGGGAAATGGAGATGTGGGACATGTTTAAATCACCTCAGCTTCAGAATAAGACCAAACCCTGACAGGGACAGGGCAAGATGATGCCCGTGCTCTGCGGGAGCATCTTTCTGGCCCCTTGTGCAGCTTCTTGGCGTGGGCTGGATGCAGTGCTGGAGATCTCAGCAGAGCTCATGGCTATGTTGGTGTGTGGTGGCCAAAGAAACAGAGCTGTCCCCTCTTGGGTGTCAAGCTGAGTCCTGCAAAAATATTTCATTCTGTCTTTTTCCCTTCCCTGGAGCAGCATCTGTAGTGGGGGATGCAAATGGGCCGAATGGCCCCAGGGGCTTTTCAGAGCCCTTGTATTATGTCTTTGGGTGCCATCCCAGCACCCAGGGAGCAGAAGGAGTGGAGGGATGTACTCCTGGAGCTATGAGAAGACAGCCAGAGATTTCTCCACTTTCATTGCAGTTTTTAATGGACCCTGACAGAGAACCATCCCCGTGTAGGAAGCAGAGGTGAGCATGGGTTTGAGCACTGTCGTTATGCATGATGCAGCCCACAGATAATGAGGTTTAGCAGAGTTTGCCATCAAGTTCACCCCTGGCAGGAGCGAGGAGAGCTGGGACACAGACTGCCCGAGTCCTCCTCCCCAGTGGGCTTCCCGTCACAGCAAACTGGGATTGGATCCTGCTTCCCAGGGGTGAATTGCTGAGGTCCTGAACCATCCCCAACCTCGGCACCCAGCCCAGTTTTCCAAGGGGAAACATGAGCATGGAGGGTCCCCGAAGGCTGTTCTCAAAGCCAGGCTGTGTCGTGTCCTTTGTCATCGCTGTTGTCCGGTCTCTGTCTCACAGGTCACTCTGTGAGGCTTTGGGGGTGTTTTTCACTTTGCCCCTGTGTGTCATTTCCCCAGGGTTTGCAGGGAGATGAAGGAATTCAACTGCAAAACTAAACTGGGTGGTCCTGTCCCCTGGAAGGGATGTGCTGGGACCAGGGTGGGAGGAGGATGGCAAAACTGTGACATTCCTCTGAAACAGGGCAGAAAAAAGGTCCTCCCTCATCCCCAGCTCCATTCCTTTCCACCCCAGCTCCTCACTCTTGCTGCTTGCAGATGTAGGAGCATCACTCAGCTCTACCCCAGCATTTATTTTACTCAAACCCAGACCTGTTCCAGTTTCACTATGGGTTTCCTGTGGCATTTCCATGCCAACTTCTTCTTCACTGATGATATTCCTGGGCTGGTGTCTGCAGCAGGAAGACAGGGACTTGTTGTACGCCAGCTGCCCACGGGCAATACAGATGTGCTGGCAGGTGCTCGCTTCCAAGGAAGCCTGTAGTCAGCTACGTGCTACCTTGTCTGTCTGGTTGAGCTTCGTGGTTAAAATCAGCCCAGGAACTGCAGGACCCAAAAGATGCTGAAGCTCATGATGATGCTGAAGATCATGATGTTATAGCAAGGCTCTTGAGCAGGCAAAAATTATTCCTTTTTATTCCAGTGCCCTCATTCACTTTCAAATTTGACTCAGCAGTGGGAAGCCAGGAGCAGGATCCCCTGGGCCATGCCTGGAAGGTGGTGGGATGTGCAGCCAGGCTGGTCTCCACATGTGGATGGAGTAAAGTGCTCGAGCTGTAGGAGCTGGGGCTCTTAGGTTGTGTTTTGGCTATTCCTTCCCTGGATTTGTTCTGCTGGAGCAACAGCTGGGTTGTGGAGTTGGCGTGGGGCTGAGTTGGAGGCTTGTTTTGGTTTTGGAGTTCTGGGCTCTGTGCTGAGAATCCAACAGCCTTGGAGGCTGTGGAGAAGGCTGGGAAGCCAGAGCACCCACAGCAGCTGCCAGCAGCACCCTAAAATACCCTTTGTGGCCTTCGTTCAAGGGCAGGGCTTTATCGGGAGCTGGTCAGCGAGTGGTTAAACCCTTGCTGGCCCTCTTTGAGGCTGCTTGTACCCACTGAGAGTCCTGGGGTCACTCTCAGCCCACACCCCGAGTCCTCTCTCCCAGGGGGTGACAGTTGGTCAGGCAGCGATGCCAGCTGCCTGCTCTGCACATCTGGCAGAGAGCTCAGGGGTCCTTCTCTGTCCCCACTGGGCACAGGCACAGCCTGGAGCAGAGCCAGTGGCTACTGGTCCCTCAGTGCAGTGCTGTTTCCTTGCTGGTGATGTTTGGAGAAATAGGTTCTCCTGGACGTGGCTGACTCTTCCCTGTGCTGCTGGTGCTGGGTTTCTGGGGCAGGACAGAGCTGCCCAGACCCTGACTTCATTTATATTTGTTTTTCTAGAGCTGGAGCTCCCTAATCTTGGCTAAGTCTTGCTCCTAAAGCAACGCGTTGGTTGGGGCAGCTTCTGCAAGGCTTGGTCGTGTGTGGGATGGGTGGCAGCCCAAGGGCAGGCTGGGCAGGGGAGGGGGCTGATCATCAGCACCAGGATGGGCTGTGCCCCCCTTGTTTGCAAAGCAGCAGTGAGGAAACGCTGTCGTCTCCTCGAGTCACTTAGTGGGAGCAATTCTGATTGAGATACTCATAAGGATGATCGCATGGTAGAGGGGTTTCTGCACGTGAAAGGGGATGTGGGACTCTCCCAGGCCAAGGGGTGCCCAGTGTGAAGGTCCATGGCATACATCCCGCCCTGCCTCCCCTTCAAATACAGCCTGGCATGCTCAGAAACGCTGCCAGCACTACAAGAAGGCAGCTCTGAGGAGCTGGAGGGGCTGGCAGGGGAGAGCTCTGCTCCATTGGTGCCAAAAGGGACTTTGCAGCTGTTGTGGGAGCGGGAAGGGCCGGGGGCAGCTGGATGAAGCACAGCGTGGTCCCTGCAGCTGGAGAGGCTGGTTGGAGGGGGTGATGCTGCTCGGGGGGGGGGTGCTGAGCTGGGCTGCAGCTGGCTGGGTCCCCATGGGCACGCTGCCAGTCCCTCCTGTGCCGCAGCCGCTCGGCTCCTCTCCACCCAACGCTCTCACCGGCTGCAGCAGCGTCCTCGCAGCTCTCCCAGGACCTGGGTTTAGGTGCGTGGGGGTCTGGGGGCAAGGGAGGGTGGGAGAGCTGGGGGGCCAGCGGAGCAGGGAGGTGACAGCTCCATGCTGGGTGCATGTGGGTTCATGAGTTTCTGCTACCTCTGGATCTGTGTGATGGGGGCTTTTCCCAGCCAGGGTAATGAGCTGCCTGGTGCTCAGGGAGGGTGCAGTGTTGTGCCTCCTTCTCTGTCCTGTGGGTCCCAGTACCCTGTTGACCAAAGGGTCCCTGGGGAGGAGGAGGAGAACTCCCTGGGAGAGCTGCTTCTCTTGCATGGGTGATTTTCTCATCAGCGTGCTCTGCTTGGTGAAACACTTCAGATCTGGTTTTGTTTTAAACCCCTTTTTGTCTGATCATAGAATCACAGAATCGTTTCGGTTGGAAGAGACCTTTAAGATCATCAAGTCCAACCATTAAGTGATGATGAACTGGACATTGGTCCCTTGGGGTACGCTGGTCTTTGGGCTGAAAGAAACCTGGGAGGTATTTTTGCTCCGGGGCTGGTCACCTATGTCCTGGGATCAGTTCCCTCGAAGGCAGCAGGGCTGTGGCAGTGCCACCGTCGTGTTGTCCCAGGGCTGTCACTTTTTTACCTGGGCTGCTGCCCTCAGTCCTGTGCCCACCGTGCTGCCTTGACCCGTGCTGGCCCCGTGCCTGGCTGCAGCAGCTTGTAGCGGGCTTGCTTCTCTGAAGGCATCTCTTGCCACCTCCCCAGGGCAAAAACCCACTCACCGAGGACACGAGTGATTCTGTGACAAAGAGGCAGCTTCAGGGCAGCCCCATCTTTGCCCTTTGCAATCTGTGTCAGATGCCAGAACAGATTTAATTGCAGTCCAGAGCCCTGTGTCCACATTACAGTGTCTGTTGTGTTCAGCATCTCCTTTCCATTCCCAGTTTAAGTTGGTGCATGTCTAACACTGGGATGCTCCACCCTGGAGATGGTCCCATTTCCAAATGGGGTCAGGCAGACTCGTGAGCGGAGAGTAGGGAAGAGGGGGGAGAGGAGGATGTTTCTCTGGGGCTGCCTTGGAAAATCACCAGTGTGTTTGCCAAGTGCTGGCTCACACTGGGCCAGTTTTGCCCATCAGGCTGCGAGGTGTCACATCCCAAATGTGGCATATGGAGCTTGGGGTCAATTTGTCCCTTTTCTGGGCCAAAAGGTGAAAACCCCACTTGGACAGTGCAGGAAGCACATGAGAACTGTGTGGGTTTGCTTACTCACATGGATGATGGAGAGCAAACAGCTCTGTCTGTCTGTCATCTCCCTGTCCCTCCCCGCTGCTGCTGAGCATCCTGGGGGCATCGTAGGTGGTGGTCTGTGGTCTCCTTGCTGAAGGTCCATGCTGGCAGTTCTCCAGAACCCTGTCCTTACTCTTGTCCTCCCTCTGTCTTTCAGATGTCCTGCAGTAACCCATCCCCCTGCAGAAGGGCCTGCCTGCTTTAGCCAGCCCATCCTCCCAGGCATCCCACCAGCGATGGCCTCGACACCTCAGTGAGGGACAAAAGAACGAGGAGAGAGTCCCCCCGGAGACCACCACATCCCCCAGGAGAGCCATGGAGGCCACCCTAGACGTGCCCGTAGGGAACCTCATTGACTTTGATGTCGAAACACCCCCCCACATCCCTTCAGACCCCCCTCCTCCTGCTGCCCCCAGTGACAACGGCCACCTGGAGGACCCAGAGGACGTGACTGGGGAGGAAAGCGATGCCACCGAGTCGGCAGACAGCGAGAATGACATGGGTGACTCTCCTGGGCACTGGGGTGGCTACCGCCGCTCCTCCTCCAACGAGTCCTTCTCCTCCAGCCACAGCACCGAGTCAGCCCGGGACGAGGCGACGGCCGAGTGCCGGGAGTTCATGCGGCACTACGTGGAGAAGATCTTCACCGGGGGGTGAGCCGGGGGGGGTCTGCTGCCAGGGGACATCCCACGGGATGGGATCTGGCTGCTTCTCCACTCTGGGAGCATCGGGTGTTGTCCTTGCCCGTGCTTGTTCCTCCCGGCTGTTATGCAGCATCAGAGCCAAGGGGGGATGTGAGCTCACGCTTGGGCACATCCCAGTTCATCTTTCACCTCCAGCTTCCCTCCCCTCTTCTTTCTCTCCTTTCCCATGCCAGGGGCTCCCCGTGCCAGGGGGTCTCATGATGGGGTTCTCCAGCTTCTCTCCGCCACTGGGCATCCCTCTGCTGATGCTCAGGCAAATGCCAGCGGCTCACCCCTGGTTCTACCCCCCCAAACCCTGTGTCCCCCCCCAGCTCTCATCACTGCGGTCTCTGTAACGCTGCAGCTCGGCGTGTCAAGCAGGATTGAACAAACTGAGTGTGACGAGCAGCAAGAGGGGCTGTTTTTCGCTCTAGGGCAGAGTGCCTGTCTCTGGAGCTCAGTTTCTGCTCGGGCTGTCCTTGGCTCTTCCCTTCTCCCTCTGCCTTTGGTTTCCCCCCTGCCAGGGAAGAACAAAAGAGCAGTGTAAGCTGAGGGATGTCAAAATGGATGCTCCTCTGCTCCTCTTCCTCTGCCTTCCTCCCAGCATCTCAGCACCGGGATGCTGCTGCTGAGAGGGATGATGTAGGGGAGCTGAGTTGTGCTGGCTGGGTGGGGGATACTGGCCACATCCTTGATCTTAACAGTGGGTTGTTTTGTTTTTTTTTCCTTTTTTCCCATTTTAGAGAGGATTTGGACCAAGAAGAGAAGGCCAGGTTTGGTGAGCTCTGCAGCAGCGAGAACGGGAAGGGCAGGGAGTGGTTTGCGAGATACGTGAGTGCCCAGGTAAGGGCAGTGATGGGTGAGGAGCAATGCTCCTGTACCGGGGATTTGGAGCAGCCTGGGCAGAAGGCTCAGCCCAGGGGAATTTAACAACACCCCAGAATAATACTTCTGGAGGGCAGGAACTTGGGGAAAAGGGGAGGATCTTGAGTACAGAAGAGAATAAACACATCTCGAGGTGGTTAAATACAGGCTGGTTGCAACGTGGAGGTGGGGGGGCTGAGGTTGTCCTTGCTGCTTGCCCAGGCAGCTGGCCTGCCAAGCTCTGCTAAACCCTGAGCTTTGTGCCCGCAGCGCTGCAACTCCAAGTGCGTTTCGGAGCAGACCTTCTACCGCCTGATGCAGTCGTTCGCCCTCGTGCTGTTTGAGTAAGTTGGGCTTGGGTTGCAACCACCAAAAGCCTCTGAGATCAGAGCCACAGCTTGAGGAGGGGACTGCAACTGTGAGGCCGCTTAGGTTGTATTCACCAAATCCTCTGTCTGTGGCAGGTGTCACCAGATGGATGACTTCAGCCCTGCCAAGAACCTCATGACCATGTGTTTTACCTACTACTATGTGGGTAAGAGGTGCCTGCAACTTCAGGCTTTGCTTGTGCTGGAGACTGGGAGTAAAGGGTGCCTTGTGCATGGGAAGGGTGGTGGAGGGGTACCCAAGCTTGGCTTAGTCTGGATGACTGATGCTGAGCAGAAAAGAGCCTCCATGACCAAGAAGCTCTGCAAACCTGCCTGAGCCCCTCGCTGGGGCGGTAGCTCAGGCTGATGCTGGTTTGTCACTTCTTCTAGCCAGGGATGTTTGTACGTGGCAATCCCCAGATCTTCCCTGACTCTGGGGATGTGATGTGAACACCCCAGCCCCAAAGCAGCTTGGCTCACTGATTGGTGTGTGGTGGTCACTTCTCCATGGGGGTTGGATATTCTATCTAAAATGCAGGGGAAGGATAAAGACCTACAAGAATAGGGGTGGGGTCTGGGCCATTTCCATCCAGCTCGTGGTCTCCATGGTGCATCCTGGAGCGGGGAACAGGTCTTCCAGGACTTGAGAGCACCCAGGAGCATGGGGCCAACTGAGCTCCTGACAACATCACCTGCAGGCAAGGCTCACACGCTGCCCTTGGAAGCCAAGGAGAAGCCCACGGGCAGCATCGACTCGTACCTGAAGTCAGCAAACAGCTGGCTGGCAGAGAAGAAGGACATTGCAGAGAGGCTGCTGAAAAACACATCGGCCAAGACGGAGAACGTCAAGGGCTTCTTCGGGGGCCTGGAGACCAAACTGAAGGGTCCTACTTCCAAAAAGAGCGAGTGAGTACCACTCTGTTGGTGAGAAGGGAGGGCTGAGGCAGCCACCCATAACATGAGCAAGCCAGGAACCTCCTGGATGTAGGGTCACCATGAGCCAGGGGTTATCATGACCATGGGAAGATGGTCTCTAGCCTGGACCCATGCTTTGTACTTTTGTCCTTGGGCATCTCATGCTCTGGGACTCCACTGTCCCCTGGGCATGGAGATATGGGCTTCCAGGAGACGGTGCTGTTGCTTTGTGGTCTTCTGCATCATCTCTGTACTGGGTCTGAGTGGGATGGATACCACAGACTCTTAGGCACCTTTCTGACCCTGGGGGCAATGGCAGGGGAGCAGGGGGTCTTTCAAATGAAGGTGCTCCCCTTGCCAGAGGGTCAAGGCTTTGGTGCATGAGCTGTCAGGGGGACAGGCTTTTTGGGAGCTGACTCTGTTTTCTGTGTCACAGTGAAGGTGAGGACAAACCAAAGGAGAAGCTGAAGAAAATGGGTGAGTGGACCCAGTCCTGCTTGGTCAAGGCATCACTGGGGAAAAAGAGAGGGTCAAAAGTGGTATGAGATGGTTGGCATTGCCAGAGCTGTGGGGTGGGGAGAAGGTCAGGAAGGAGTGATGCTGTCTCCTCCGAGCTCCCAGATATGTGCTCTAAAGGAGCTCCTTGCTTTGGAGCAATCACAGCTCTTGTCCCGCAAGGACATCTTCTGGCATCTTGTCCTCAGTGGCACAGGTTGCAGAGGCCCAGGCATCCATCGTCTCTGAGCTTTTCTGGTGCACCAGCCTCTTCCTGGTCACGTGTGTGCTACCAAACCACTGGTCCAGTCCCTCGAGTATCTTCCTGGGACATCCATGCTGTGACCAGAGCTAATATTTTCCCTCAAAGGGCAGCAAAGATCCTCTTTGTGTTGTTGAGGACGTGTTGGGGATGAGCATTTGGTTACAAACTTTGCCATCGTGGCTGTTTGGGGGCCGAAAGGGCAGGGGTGGCATGAAATCTGTGCATGGCTGGAAGGTGGGAGTCATCTAGACCTCAGCACGTAACTGTGTCCCCCCACAGTTTCCATGCAGAGCCCAGAGGAGGAGAAGAAAGGAGAGAAGATCTACCTGTACATGCACCTCAAGCAGCAGCCCATCTGGTAAAGCCTACCTGGGACGAGCTGGCTCTTGCCTGGTGTTGTCCTCCCTGAGTAGACTTGTCCTCCTTGCCCACGTGTTCCACAGATGGTTGTGAGCACTTTTAAGCTCCTGTTGCCTCTAAAAGAGGTGGCTTTTGCACATCCCTTGTGCTAGTGACAGTGTGGGTGCAGCCACATGAGGAGCTGGTCCAAAAATGGACCAAATCTACCAGACTTGCATAACCCTCACCTTGAATCATCTGCTGGGAAGTGGGTGAACTTGGCCCTGGGAGGAGTCGTGGACAGGCTGGGGTAGATGAGAGGTGGCCATCCCTAAGATGTCCCTCCCACCCTGCAGGCACAACCTGAGGTTTTGGAATGCTGCCTTCTTCGATGCCGTGCACTGCGAGCGCAGGAAGCGGTCCCCCACCACCAGGTAGGAAATGTCCCCATGGGAAAAGGAGACACCGTGTCCCCTCCAGTCCACCCATCACTGCCCCCTGCTCCCTAAGCGTCACTGGCCATGGGGAAACGCTCTGCTTTCCACCCCCAGATGCCAACCTGGGGCCACTGGGCTGTGAGGTGGGTGGGTTGGTTCTTCATCCTCATGGAGACTTGGGAGCGTGAAGGTTTTCTTGCTTGTTTTGCTTCCTTTTGGCAAGGACAAAGCCCTTGAGATGTGTCCAGAAACCCCAGTCAGGGTTCAGGCTGTTGATGTTTGATCTGGGAAAAGATGGTTGGTGCAGCCCTTCAGGGAGGTGCAGCAGATGGGGAGTGGATGCTCTGGGTCCCCACTGTCCCCAGCACAGCATGGGGTCCAACCCCAGCAGCCAGTGTGGATGAGAGCTGGAGAGGGCAGTGTGGTCATCCCTGAGGGATAAACTCTACAGAGGAAAGGGGCTGCTTGTTTTGGAGGGTGGCTGTGTTCTGGGAGCATCTGGGTGCCCTCTCAGTGTGCACGGGTGGGTGAGATGCTCACAGAATCACTCAGGATCACAGAATGTTTGGGGTTGGTAGGGATCCTCAAAAGATCATCGAGTCCAACCCCTCTGCCAGAGCAGGGTCACCTAGATCAGGTCACACAGGAACACGTCCAGGTGGGTTTTGAAAGTCTCCAGAGAAGGAGACTCCACAACCTCCCTGGGCAGCCTGTTCCTCTTCTGTCACCCTCACCGTGAAGAAGTTTCTCCTTACATTTACATGGAACCTCCTCCGGTCCAGCTTGCACCCGTTGCCCCGCGTCCTATCACTGGACATCACTGAGCAGAGCCTGGCTCCATCCTCCTGACACTCACCCTTTACATACTTACAGACATGAATGAGGTCACCCCTCAGGCTCCTCCTCTCCAAGCTAAAGAGCCCCAGGCTCATGCCCATCTCAGGCTCCACCACGGAGCTGCCATGGGGCTCGAGCAACAAACTCCTCTCTCAACCACAGTCAAGACCCTCCACAGCTGGACCCTCTGGGCAGCTCTTTGAGGCTTTGAGCTCTCAGGGTGAGTCACTGAGCTCAGAGCATCTGACCAGCTGCTTTCCAAGCAGTGATGGCTCCTCCACCCTCCCCAAAGCCTGAGCTATGCAGCAGCAGCGCTGCCTCCCACCGTGGGCTGCTCTGCCAGGCTCAGCACACCAATCAATCTCTGCTGGCTCCGTTATTGCTTTTCTGGGTTGTTTTTTAGGTTGGTTTGGGTTTTTTTTTTTTTTCTTTTTTTTCTTTTTTTTTTCCTGAGCAAGCTGCTGAAAGAACCTATTGAACAGTAATGTCACCATAACTGCATTTGCTTTGATTAAGCCCCCAAATTAGCAGCAGCAAATGTCTTGCAAGGACAGTACTCCACCAGCAGCTGCTCTCTGCTCCCAGTGTCTTTCTTGATTCATCTGATGGGCCATTCTGCCCCTGCTGCAGAAACGAGCCTGGCTAATGAATGAGCTTTGGGAGCTGCAGCCTGGAGTATCTCAGAGGGGTTGGAAAGTGGTGGTGAACCTCCCCCACATACACCCGTAGTCCTCTGGAGAGGATAACGGAAGCCACTGGGTGAACTGGGAGGTTGCTTGCTGGACTGAGGATTAAAATCCCTGGCAGGAGGAGCTGGTTGGTGAGGGCTGGGTTTGAAATGCCACGGGCAGTGTTTGGTCATGGCAGGAAGGTCTGTGGTGATGGGGCTGTGACCATCTCTGTGAGGTGGCCAGGGCTTCTCTGGAGCAGCCAGGCTGCACCCTCCCAGGGCTGCAGCAAGAGCTGGGGAGCTTTTATTCTCCTCTTGGTGGGGAGGGCAGGGGTTGGGGGGAAAGAACCAGAACTAAACTCCTCTTTTTCTCTCTCTTTTCCTCTCTCTTTTCCTCTAACAACCTTCTTCCATCTCTTCTTCTCTCCTTTCCCCTCCATCCCTCTGTCTTGCATGATCTTTCACGCACCGCTCTTGTCGGCCCCGTTTCTGCTGCCGCTCCAGAGGGAACACTGGGGAGGAAGAGGAGAAGAGGTGTGTCTGTCCCCGTACTTCGGTGCATTAGTGTCCAGAGGCCGATGCTCACTTCAGGTCCAAATCCTGCCCTGGGGACGGGGGGAACATGCTTCAGGGGGGGCTCAGAAAGGCCCTTTCTCCACCGAGGAGGAACGGCTGGCAGAGGTTTGACTTCCTGGGCATCACCCTCTCAAGGGAGCCAGGAAGGTTTAAACTGGGTCCTGTTTAATGCAGCTTTTAGTAAAGAAACCCGAGCAGTTCCAAGCTGTGCTATTGTACCGTGGGGAGTCAGATGCTCATGCCAGGAACAGTTCCCTGGGCAGGTTTTGGACACGAACCGAGTCTCTTTGTGGAGAAAGCATCCCCCCCTCCCATCCTTCCTGCTTGCTCCCGGCTTCGGCTGCCACATAGAGGTGCTGAGGATCCTTTGCCAGCTGGAAAAGCTGGTCCTTCTATTTTTATTGTTATTATTTTTAATGCACTTTTGCACTGCCATCCCTAGATAAAAGCAAAATGCAAATGGTGGCTGCACATCACGTTTGCCACCGTGTCCTTGGGGCTGCAGAGCTCAATGCTGGGCCACATCCAGCCGAGCTGGGACCGGGGTGAAGGGGAGTGTCATTGCTGGAGTGGGGGATATTCCATCTCGGAGCAAATCACTCCAAGTGATGCCATTAGCAAGAGGATGAGGGTCCTTTGAAGCTTGGCAGCAAATCTTTTGCGTGGCCAAGCCAGGCACCGGCAAAGGGGTCACTGTGGATAGAGCTGAGCTGGGGTGAAAGGCTGCGGCCACCCAGTCTCACCAGCATGGCTCTCACCGGTGCCTGGCCACGGCTTTCCTGAGCACACCAAAATACAGGCGAGGCGTTAACACCCCCGCTGTAAAGATCAAAGGGTCCAAGCGGGGCCACACATGAGCTTTCCCCCTTCCCAGGCACATTACTGCCGAATAAGAAGCCAGAAACATGGTGAATTTGTCTTGGGCACTTTGATAATTTATTTTTCTCTTCCTCCTTCCTCCCTCAAAAACTTTAAAGGCAGGAAAAAACCAGAAATAGTTACCAACAGGCTTCTTCTGTAAGGGAGCCAGTGAGATCTGTGAAGTTTTGCCTCCAGATTTCAAAGCTCCTTCATTTGATTCTCCTCTTTTCTTTCCAGCCTCCAGATCTGGACGTGGTTTTTATTTGCTGTCATAAACTTTATCCGGGAGAAATTACATCTCTCTTTTTTTTTTCTCTTTTTCTTTATTTTTTTTTTTTAATCCCTTTCAACATATCATATGAGTTTCCAGAGCCCTATAAATATAAACAGCTCACCCTTGGTGACCAAAGGCTCAGCTCAGCAGCTTTTGTGCACCGGAGCTGGGCTGAGATGAGAGAGGCCAGGGTCCCCTTGACTGAGCCCTCATCCTCCTCCAGTTTAAGCCCCACAAACACACTCCGAGGCTGAGCTAACCCCCCTGAATTTCCTGCAAGACACCCCTCTTCCCAGCTGCTGTTTCCACCCAACACAGCTCCTCCCATCCTGCTTGGCATGCTGGCGAGCTACGAGCGTGCGGTGCGCTCCTGATGTTCTCCTCTTCCTTCTCCTCCAGGGAGCTATTTTTCTTCTACCTATCCCTGTTTTTTCCTTGCTTTTCCCTCCTCTCATCCATGGCTGTAACCTCACTGGGGAGGGGGCTGGCTTCACCCTGGAGCTGTAGTTTCCCCGGCGTGCATGAACTGAGCCCACCCTGCCACCACCTGAGCATTGTGGTGACATCTCCGTGACACGGAGATTCCCAAGTGGGACATCTGGATGGGTTCTCCTGCCATCCACTTGAGTTGGTTGCAAACATCTAGAGCTTAAACCTCTGTTGTCCACTCCTTGCCCCTTTCTTTAAGGCAATGCTGAAGCCGTGTTTGCCGGGGAGCCGGAGCGGAGCTGGGGCAGCCTCAGGGCACTGTTGTGGTTTTGGGGCCGTGGGGAGGGGTACGGGAGCCCCTCGTGCCGTCGGAGGGGGAGGGATGGCTGAGGAGTGGCTTGCTGAGGGCTCAGAGAGGTGGAGCCCTGCTGCAGATGGGGGACAGGTGCCTGGTACCCTCCTGGTGCCCCTTCCAGGTTGGGAGGCTTTAGTGAAGCCCTGCTGGGATGATCATCTCCAAGAGCTGCAACATCCCTCCTGCTTCTTTGCTCGTCTGCTGTGCCAAAGCCATGGCACTGAAGGTGGAACACACATGCTCTGTGCTGGAGAGGCCAATGCTATTTCCTTGCTTTTAATCACAGAATCACAGAATCGTTCTGGTTGGCAGAGCCCTTTCAGCTCCTGGAGTCCAACCATTCCCCCAGCACTGCCAGGGCACCACTGACCCATGGCCCTCAGCACCACAGCTCCACG
>JANHGN010020789.1:0-24509 GCA_024605025.1 Megaceryle maxima | reverse complement strand
GGCCCCGGGCCCCGCCCGCGGGAGGCAGCGGGGCCGCCGGCACCGCCGCGCTGCGCCCGCCGCGCTCCGACTCTCCAGGTACGGGCGCGACGGGGCCGCGGGCGACGAGGGGGGAACCGGGGAAGGGCCCGGCTCCTGGCGGGGGCAGCGGGTCCCAGCAGCCGGAGGGGCAGGGGCTGGCCGATTCCTACCCCGCCCTCCGCAGCCCCGCTCCGGGGATGGTCCGGGGGTACCTGGGGGAAGCGCTGGCGGATGCTCGGGGGTACTTCAGAAGTGCTTGGAGGAGCTTTGGGGTGCTTCAGCGTTGTGCTGGAGGAGGCTCTGGGGGTGCACTGGAGGATGCTCAGGGGGAATGCTCTAAAAGTGCTCAGAGATGCTTCAGAGTGTGCTCTGGGGGTGGGTGCTCAGAGGCACTCTGAAGGGTGCGCTGGGGGTGCTCGGGGATGCCTGGCCCCTCGAGTGGCTGTTTTGGGGCGGCAGCAGCCCTGACTCACCCGGGACAGGAACGTTTCCAGCACACCCTGGGGTGCGGGACGGAGGCACAGAGTGGGGCTGGGCAGCGGGGAGAGGGCAGGAAGGTTCTGAGCCCTGCTGGGACCCCCAGACATCACCGTGTGAGGGCTGGGAAGGGCCCCCAGGCCCCGAGCAATGGCAGCAGAAATCTCCGGGATCCTAGAGTTGCATTTTGCCTCAAAGCCCAACTGTAAAACCCTCTCCAGCTGTGAAGATGCGGTTCAGACGAGCCCCAGCGCCTGCCTCCAGCCTCTCCCCGTTTCCTTGCCGTCTTTCCAGCCGTCCGGACACAGCGACTGTTGGTGCCGTAACTTATTTCTGTCTCTGGCGAGGTTTGTGCTCCAGTTCCTTGAGCCGCAGGTCCCTCGGGGCTGGGCCGCGGGTCTGCTCAGGCTGCAGAGCGGGGCCAGGCTGAGCTCCGGGTTTCTGCATCCTCGGGGGGCCAAGAGAGGGGCCGCTCCCGCGGCGCGTTTGGCAGCGAGCGGAGGGCCGGGCAGTGCCTCTCCCTCGCAGGCAGCATCGCCTTTCCTCGGCAGCGGCCGCTGCCAGGGCATTTCTGAGCGGCCCGACCCTGCCGGGACCAGGCGTGCCCCGTGCGAGCACTTTCGTCAGCTCCCGGCGTTCGGCTTGTGACTTCTCGCGGGGCTAAAGCAAAGACGTGCTGGGCTCTGACTCCTCTCCGGGAAAAATCAGAGTGAGTGTGAGCAGGCAGCTGCTGCACTGGCATGGACCGTGGCCCGAGGTCTGTGTAGAAGGGGCTGGGTGGTCCATGGGAAGACCGGTGGTGGTAGGAAGTGAGTTGGATAATCTCAACTGCAAGTCTGAGTAAGTTCAGAAGGGAAGCAGTCACGGTCTGGATGCTCTGGGTGTGATGTTCACCAGCCAGAGATGGAAGCAGGACTGCACTGTGCAGGCTTATCTCATTTTCCTCCCAGCTTTGGGATGTGACAACACTGGGAAGGGTCTGCTTTATCCAGAGGCTAAACCAGAAAGTAAATATTTTAACTGTGTGGCCCAAGTGAAGGCAGTGAGTACCCAAAAACACTGCACGTGCAGGGTAGGGATAGTGACCGCAGCCATGGGAGCAATGTAAAAAATAGCAGCATTTACCTTCACACCCTTTTTGTGGCCTTCCTGGTGTTTTGTGTTTGATTTAGGATGGACTGAATGGAAAAAGCTGATCTCTTAAATGATTCCCAAAATGGTAAATGAGAGGAGGGAGCTCATAACCTCGGGTTTATAACAGATTATTTGTGCTTTCACTGTAATATTTAAAAAATAAGTATATCTGCCAAAATCACAGCCAGTCCCATGAGCAGTGACCTGGCTGGGGAACCTGTGGTTGCAGAGGGATCAGTTAATGGATTCGTTAAAATAATCCTGTAACTGGAAGTTAAGATGTGGGGAGAAGCCTGTTGCTGCTGTGGGCGCTGTCAGTCTCTTGGTGCAGATTCCAAACCACTTGTGAATAGGAAAACCAGCAACACATTCAACTCCTTTCCAGAAATTCTGGTAGTGGAGAAGGTTTGTGTCTCCCAGGCGCAGAAATCAACCCCCTCATGCAGTGCTGGGGCTGTCCTGTTCCCGCAGGAACCATCCAATTCAGTCTCACAAAGTGTCCCTTCGTCCTCAGCTAACTGAAATAATCCCCCTCATATTTATTTGCTGCCGAGCAGTCGTGGGACGTTGCTTCCCGTCGAAAGGCCCCCGCGTCCCTTGGCGTGGGCGCGTTTTGGGAGGGAGAGGTTTGGTCTCCAAACATCCTTCACATCAGGAGCGGTTTTGAGATGCTGTGAGGTGGCCGGCATGAGATGAATACAAGCTCATTCATAAGCTCCTTGCCAATTCAGGTCCCTCCCCTTGTGGTTTTTACAGCTGCCAAATAGTTTGAAAGTCGCATATTTATCACGGGGTGTTACGCATCAAATCTTGGGTCTTTTCAAGGAGGCTTTGGGAGCAATACCAGGGATAAACTTGGCCCTATTTGTTAGAGAAAAAAGCAATCATAGAATGGTTTGAGTTGGAAGGGACCTTAAAGATCAGCTAGTTTTAGCCCCCCTGCCATGGGCAGGGACACCTCCCACTAGAGCAGGTTGCTCAAAGCCCCATCCAACCTGGTCTTGGACACTTCCAGGGATGGGGCATCCACAGCCTCTCTGGACAACCTCTTCCAGTGTCTCACCACCCTTACAGTGAAGAATTTCTTCCTTACATCTAATCTAAATCTCCCCTCTTTCAGTTTAAAGCCATTACCCCTTGTCCTATCACCACATGCCCTTGTAAATATGGAAATTATTGTATTTTCCATTGGGTGCCCCGTATGACAGGAATTGTGTGACTCTGCCTTGCTCAAGAGCAGTGAGATGCAGATTTCAGTCAATAAATCCCTGACCCTGGATCAGGGGCATGAGGAGCCCGTGGCTCAGGGTAGAAATCCATGACTGTGCACAGTCGCACGCTGCCAGAGCTGAGGAGAGCAGTGGGGAGGAACTGGCTGCAGAGAGCTCCTTTTTCAGCCCTATTTATTTCAGACCCTTGTGGAATTCATGTTTCCGGTGTTGTGCCTCGGGAAGCCTCAAGCCCTACCCATCCCAGGGTTTGAACAGCACATGAACTAGCAGCTATTGTCATTATTAGGATAATGTACTGCCAAAACAGGTAACTTGGTGGAGTGAGAGACGTGAAATACGATGCAAACCCCACCTGCATGTAGAGGCTCATGTCTTCCAGATGCAATTATCTTCAATTCATCATTGCAGTCGGTTCCTCTGGCCATCGGGGCTGAGCGTGAGTCTTGGTGCAAGTGAGAAAGCTTGAAAATACACCAGCAACGTGTGGCCTCAGCGTGATCAAAAAACTGGAGGAAATCACAGTTTCTTAAACCTTCCCCATAACCTGGGTGAGTGGGTGGGAAATGAGACTCCAGGACTCCTGACTTCCAGCATCTGTGTGGAAGTCACTGTCAGAGGAGGAAGGTGGCATGTCTGTCCCCTCTGCAGTCCTGATTGATGTGGAGAGTGGTTTCTGGTGACCTGAGAAAGAACTATTCCTGTTTGAAGAGGTTTTTGTTTTAAACCTGGCACCTTGGTTGGATGGTTCACTCTGCACCTAACTTCCAAAACTGCCCAAAGGATCCTGTTTTTTCTTTAGGAAATGGAAGAGGTTTCCAGTCCAGCCTGGGCCAAAGCTCTGGCTCTTGAGCAGGATCAGTGCTGGAGGCCCAAGGATACACCAAGCCCTGTCCAAGCCAAGGACAACTTCATTGGCATAAAGTTGCTACAAGTTTCTTTGACCACATGGGATGTTTTATTTATCATGGCAGCAAAACTTGATCTGTCCCAAGGTCAATGAGATGGAAAACAGCAGCTTGGAAGAGCCCAGAAGCCAAAGGAGAGCTTCATTGGTTCCCCCCACTCCCAAATTTGTGGACTTGAGGCAAAAAGAGTAAACATGAGAAATGAAGCACTTTAGATTTTTGCTGGCCTTCTGAGCGCTTTCAGTTCATGGCTTCAGGTGGCTTTTTGATCACCTGGCTCTGAGAGAGGAGACTTCAAGGAAAAGGCCACAGTTTTGAAGCCATGATTTAAAATCATGAGAATCAACCAAAGCTTTTATAAGACTACGACTGGAATGAGCAGAAGGTCAGTTGGAAAAGAGGTTATCAGAGGTGGGGATGGATGGGATCGTGTTCCCCTCCCGGTGAGCCATAAAAGAGGGCAAGAGTTTGGATATCTGATACCTCCAGGTCTCGTCCTGACCCGACTCTAATGGAAATGCTGGCAGGAAGCTCATGGCATTTATTAAACAGCAATGAGCAGCTTTAATAAAATCACTTTCCGCACAACTTTATTATTGCTGTTTGAAAAGGTGCCTGAAATGGCTGTTTAAGTACCGCTGGCTGCCGAGGGTTGCACACTTACGCTGAAAGCGATCGTCTTCTTCATTAAGTGGTTCTGGGTTAATTATTCAGGTTTCTCGTGATCTCGCAGCTCTCTCAGACAGCAGTGGGGCTCCACACGCCTCCGGGATGTTTTCCATGTGAGCTGAGCTCCCGTCGCCGAGCAGAGGAGTGATTTATTGCAGCCCCCATCTCCAGCCCCATCCAGCCCCCTCCATTGCTTCATGCAGATAATTTTTCAGAGGGTGATGGCTGGCAGAAGGGAGGCCAGCCCAAACCTCTCCATCACTGCAACCATGAGCTGATGGGTTGCAGAAGGAGCTCATCCCTCTCAAGCACTCACAAACCACTTCCAGCTCTTGTCTCGAGAAGCCCTGAGCAGGCAGCAGCCACATGTGCCTTGGTTTTGCAATACAATGCTGGCCTGAGCACCCCAGGGTACCCGTTGCCCTAAGCTATGTGCCGAAGCGTCCGCTGGCCCTGAGATGGAGGGTGATATTTAAGCAGGCATCTAGATACGGTGCTGAGGGACATGGTCTACTGGTGTCCTGGCAGTCCTGGGTTAACAGTTGGACTCAATGATCTTAAAGGTCTCTCCCAACCAAAGGGACTTTATGATTCTATGACTTGGACTATAAGGTGTTTTGCCTTTGGAGGTGTTTATTTATGCCAAATGCACCCAGGAAAGCAGCTGGTGGGCTCCTGGGATGCAGATCTCTTACAGTGGAAACACTGTTTGCACTCAGTTTGGGAAAACCTCATGACAACATCTTGCAATGCAAACCAGGACTTCAAACTGCTTTTGTTTACTTACTTACTTATTTAATCCCACAAAGTTTTCAAACTTTTTTTTTTTTTTCCCCCTTCTGGAAGGAAACTCCTTCCCATGCCTGTGCCAGCCGATCACAGCCCACCGCCGCACAACAGAGATCCCACCCGTGTGGATGTCCCCAGCAGACTGGAAATGGGTTATTTTTCTTCCTTCGCAGTGAAAACAGAATTGAAAAATCCGTACAACAAATATTCCCCGAGCGGCTATATTTATTCCTGGTATGTCCACTTGCAATAATAGCTGGGCTGGTTGTGCAATCCAGCAGACCGCCTGGATGGAGCAGGTTTGGGTGTAACCCTTTGGGTACTGAGGGTGAGCTCTGTCTGTCTGTGGGGCTGGAGAGGAGTCGGGGGTGGCAGGGGAAGCCCAAACCTGCCTTCCCACAGCGATTCTGCCTGGGGAGAGGAAGGCAGGCGGCCGCTTTCCCCATCTCCCCTGCAAGCATCCAAGAAGGCAGCAGTGGCCGTGGCAGGGATGGGCAGGAACCGACAGGATGGTTTTTGAGCTCTTTCGTGGCCGTCTGTTTCCTATCATCCATGGGAGCAGCCTGCAAAGCAAAATCCCCCCTGACAGCTGGTGTATAATGTAAAGCAGCAGCAATTTTAGGCCATGACCTCAGTCCTCACACTTGCAGGACGAATTCAGGCCATGGCCAGGTGAAACCCTTCCCTGTTTCCCACCCTCTGCTGGCACTGTTGGGTGAAACTATCAGAAGCCAGTCATAGCTTCATCAAACAACAGCCTGTAATTAATTAATGAACATGGTTTTGTTCCATCCATTCCTATCTCCTAATTAAAAGCTTATTTAGAGGGGCACAGACTTGGAGACCTTCAGGCCTACGGGGATTACATCTGGGAAAAACTGTAGGTCTAATTGCAATAAGGAAATGCTCCAAATAAAAGCTTCCTGCTGGGTCTTTCCTGTGGGAAAACAAACCAATTCTTTTAGGCTTACTTTAAAATCAGCACCATATAGAAATATGTATATTTTTCAGTCGTGCTGCTTTGTCCAGGGAGCAGAAGCAACAAACCCCTGCGAACACGCTCGGAAAAGATGCGCAAGGGTAACTAAACCAGAAAAACGTGACAGAAAAGATTTGGAGTAGACATTAAATAAGTGAATGTGCTCTTTAGGTTCATTTTGGATCCCAAGCACAGTAATTGCTTGTGAAAGTGGAAAGCTGTCAACATAGAGTCACAGCCCTCTGTGGTGTGGGATGCTGGAGCCGCGTGGGAAAGGCGGCATTTAACCGGCTGCTGAAATGAGGGGGTTATTTTTCATTCCTCGGGTAAGAAGTTAACCCATCCGTGCCTTGGGATGACAAACTGTTGCTTACTCGTCCAGGCTGTTGCGCTTCCTGCAAAGGCAAAACTTTTCTGCTTTTCATCAAACTTAACCCGTTAAAGTCACATTTAGTAGCTGCATGAGCAGGGAGAGCCCTCAGGAGCTCCAGCAGCTCCGTTCTGGAGGCAGAGGGTAAGGAAAGGTGCTTTTCCCTGCTAACAGGAGCATTGTGGTTGCGCTGCTTGTTAAGCGATGAGAAAGATGCTGGTGCCTCTTCGTGATGTGTGTCCCTGGTGAAAGCCCCTGACAGAGCCCCCGGGTCCCAGTGGGATGCCGCTGCTTTTCAGGATTTTCTTTCCCAGCCCTGGAAGAGGTTCAGAGCCCGGCTGCGGGGCTGGGGGGAGTCGGGCAGTGTCTGAACCTCTCTGCCTTTCCAAACGTGAAGTTGCTGCAAGTTCAGCGCAGAGCCTGGAGGCTTCTGTTCCACGCTGCCAGCCTAGGGGTGCAGCGATCTGGGTTGCCCAAGGGCAACCCCAGCACAGGGGCTTGGGACGGGCGCTCTGCCCATCACCGACCCGCACAGGACCACGCCGCGGCTGCTCTGCGAGGTGACCCCCGCCTCCGGTTTGAAGTTTGCATTGATAACCCTGATGCAAAGGGCTGGAGCATTTTATTTAGCCAGTCCTACCGGCACCCGCAGGAGCCTAAGGGCTGCCCGCCCCTCCTCGCAGCGGCCGGGACAGGGCGCGGAGGGTCAGGCATCCTCCACCCGTGCCGCGGTTACGCACGGCCGCGTTCCCGCCGTCACCGCGTCCCGCTCAGCATCTCCCGGGGGCCGGCGGAGGGACGGGCGCGACGTGAGGGGCCGGAGCTGCGGGGAGAAGGGTAAAAAGAACCGCGGGGCCGGGGTTTCGGCGGGGTTCAGTACGGACGGTGAGACCTTCTGCGGCTTCTACTGAAGGTGCCGCCTCTTACCAATCGCGGCAGCCGCCTGCGATTCCTTGGGCGAGGCGCTCAGCAGAATAACAAATGCGCTCAGCCCGGGAGGGTGCAGCATGCGGAGGGCGAGCTCCGGCTGCAGCCTGCAGCACCAGGTACAATAAGAACCGTAGTGTTAATAATTGACCGTCTTTTCAATAATCTTTCCTGATAAGAAAGGCAGCCCGGTGACAGCCCAAGCAGCATGTAGCGGTTTGTGGTTTATGGAGAGGTAGCTATGCTGTGAAAAGTCACTCATTTTACACAGCGGCGCTTGAACCGTCCTCGGAAAGGTCGTTGGAGATCGATGGGCTGCTTTATTAGAAAATTAATCCTTCTTTTGTGCTTCTTGTTTTAAACTCGTATTTGCTTTCCGAGCAAGGTCACTGCTCAGCTGACCAACTTTTTAACAACCGGGAAAGGCAGGTTTGCTGCTCCCAACCCTTTACTGCCGGCTCTCGGCACGGGAAAAGATGCTTTTGAGGGAGGCAAGTGCTTCAGCTCCCCGGTGAGGCTTGTAAATGGGAGCGTGAGAAGGCAACATGACAAGACGCTTCTCTAACGATAGTTTTTCCTTTCACCACGAAGTGCTAAAGCCGTTGCTGCAGTGCAGGAGAACACGACAAGCAGAGCTCCAGAAAAATGTTGTGTTACAGCTAATGAGGCTGTGCTTAACACGCTGCTCAGCAGGGATGAATTATCTTCTTATTTATAGGCACGGGGTTAAATGTTTCCAATTTAAAATGACTCGTGTGATGTTCTGGGAGAACGAAATTCATATATATTTGTCTTTGTGGTTGAGTTCATTTGTTCTTTAAATCTTCTGGGGTGTAATGGTGCTCTCCTTTCTGGTGGCTGGGGGAGCGGGTGGGTGCTTACATTGCCTGGTGAGTGGGACAGAGCAAAAGAAGGGTTAAATGTGACTGTAAAGAGCCATCCTTTGAGACAGGGCTAGTTAAAAACACAGTATGTTGTCCCTTCGAACTGTTTGCCCCTGGGAATAAAACCACACTGTGCTGTTGCCTTCTCACTTATTCAGCTTCTTGATTTCCATTGCTGTAAATTTTTATTTCTGCTTTGAGAAAAGCAATGTAATTCAAATCTGGATGAATCCTTTCCTTGTAGTAAAGGTGAAAATCAGCAATGCTGTGCACGTGGCAATGTCGCCTGCCAGGAGAGGAAAAGAAGTGTTCTTCAGTTTTATTCAATAGAGGAAAACTCAGCAAATATAGAACCTGACGGAAGGTCAGAGTGACAGGTATTTTAGGATGGAGACCCACCTAAAAGTACTGTCCTGCCCCACATTGTGGGCTGGACCTTGGGTGTACAGGTCCACTTCTGGTGGATTACTTAGTCTTAAAATCTCATTTTTATTAGGGACAGGCATTGGAGAGCAGCTGTGGGGTCTAAGGATCCACAGGTTTTGGCTCGAAGCCATCTGCCCCGCACCTGAGCTGCCCTGGGAGGGACAGGAGAACACCAACAAGTGGGTAGGGTACACTCAGCATCCTTTTATGAGGTGGTTTTGAAGTAGATTGGTCAAAAGAGAAAAGTCATAATATCAATTTGGGCTGCAGAGTTGGGAACCAGCCAACTCATAAATGAACCGATTAGATGTAATTATCTAGATATTAAAAACCATCATATTCACTGGCTTTTCTCCCCCTTCTAAATAAATGCCCTAGAAGAGTGAAGTGTAGCTGGTGGGACTGTAGCTGGGATCTGTAAGTGCTCCATAATTGACTGTAATCACAAAATGAATTAAAAGAACCTTTGAGAAAGAAGTTAGCGTTTGCTTTGGCACGTGCTGTTTATTGGCAGGAGGAGACAGAAGAAATTTCCCTTTATAGAAGAAGTGCAGTTAATTGGAGAGCACATCAGGAGGCTGCTGGTCAAGGTGTTTCAGAAGCTCACACAGCATTGGGTTGCCACCTGGCTGCATGAGCATCAAGTAGGTACCAACCCTGGAAGCACTCTTGAGAGCTTTGATGTTCTCCTTGGGTTGGGACTCTCCAAAGTTTCCATCAGGGCTACACAGTGACAATAAACTTGTCCACCTGAATGACAGAACAAATTGGTTCTTTAAGAGGTTTTGATCTTTCAAAACATCCACCCTACGATGACATGACAGCAGGATTTGGCTTTGGTTTCCCACTGGTCTTTGTCATAGTTAAAATGCATCATGTCAGCGCATCTAGAAGCGAAGCAGCAGCATCGCTGTACTCTGCACCCCCTTATCCATACTGTGTATCCAGGTATCTTCCATAGCCACAAGACAAAAGCTGGGTTACACCATGTGAAATTAATCATGGGATAACAGGAGAATTTAGAAGCTGTAGAGTGGAGAAGACCAACAAGATAGAGTTCACTTCAGATGGTGAATGAGGCAGAGGTCTCTGGAAATGGTTCTGCTGGTGCATGTTTGCAGAAGAGAAAACAGAAAGATGAACAAGACCAGTGCTGGCTAAGTATGGTGCCAGGCAAAGCGAGCAGTAAAGGTTGGCTCCCTTCATAGGCAACTCCAGAAGCACAGTGCTAAAGGCCTCAGGCAAAATACTGCAACCAGAGAATTAATTCAGACTCTGATGGTTTGATCGATGATATGAATGTGAACTGGATTCTGGAATAAATAGTCCTGGCCATATCCCCAGTTGCCTGGGGCTGGCTTGACATAGGCTTTGTGCTCCTTGGTCCTACCTCTGAAAACCTTGCATAGCTCAGGGATGAATTGGAGAAGCAGGGATGGACTTCCAAGCTGCTGTGGGACCAGAAACCAAATTAGATACTTGAAGGAAAATCCTAAACAAGCAACTTGTCCTCCAAGAAACTCCCTCTTTTTTTTTCCCCCATAGCAGGAATTAAAAACCAAACCTCCCTCTGAGCAATGTTGTCCTTTTTATGCAAGTCAGGAAGCCTCCTACAGTGATGTCCAACTGCCTCAACCTCCTTTGCCTTTGCCTGCTTCCTCCATCTATCTTTCTAAAGGGCATGGAGGAGAAGTGCTTCACCCAGGTCCCTTCTTGGTTGTTCCCAGCCTAATCTCTTCTTCTGCTCCAGGAGGTTCTCACCCATGTCCACATGATGGGAAAGAGCTGGAGGGCAATACAGACCAGGAAGGATGTCAAGTTCATGATGTAGGCTGTGACAGATCTCCACCTGAAGATCTTCTCTGATTTGAAAGCAATTTGTCTGTGTTTTAGTGCAATTTGGTGAAGGTTCTTTATGATAGCATGGATGTGCTCTGAAATAATGGGTTTCATTTGAACAAGATTCAACATAAATTTTGAATCTTTGGTTGTTATGCATAAAAAAAAAAAAATGGTGACCAACCAGTCATTTCTGTGTACAGTTTATATCCCTTGCTGTTCTCAGAGATGTTTTATTATGTTGGATGTATCCAGCTTACAGGAGTCAAGGAAGAGTCCCTGGGCCATCTATCTTAAGCCCAGCAGATATTATGCTAAATGTCTGTCTGTTTTTCCTCGTTTACAGTCAAAACCAGCTGTAATGCAGAGGATGTTTTATAGGAATGGGGATGTGTCTGTGAAGCATGAGTAGTTGCCACTGGAAAAGGAGCTATTGATCTAAGCAGCTTGAAAGTGCTTGGCAGACACAGGCTGCAGAATATGGGAGAGAAGAGGGGGGGTGGCCTGTGAAGGGGTGTGAGGCTTTAAGGAGAGATTAAGTTCAAGTGATTGTGCTTTTTGTTTTCTTTCTTAAATTAAAATGATCTCTTCCTTTTTTCCAAGGGTGGAGCGACTCATCTGCCCCAGCTTGTCAGAGGATGTTTAACTGACGGCCTGACGGTACCGCATCATGGAGAACACAGATGGTACGGAGGCTATGGGATGATTCTTTGCTTGTTTGTTTCTTGAAAAAAAAAAAAACAACCAACCAACCCCTGAAGTAATTTCCTTACCAGGAATACCATTAATAACCTTTTTTCTATAGATACACGGTCAGGGGCCGGGACATGAAAAATGCATCGTTCATGTATTATGCAGAATTCCTAAACCACAGCACAAGCGTGGTCACGGCTCTCAGTTCCGCACGTATTTGTCCTCCTGTCCTCTGCGGTGCATAGGCAGGACAGATGTCCTCTGCTCCCACTGCCCGAGCTTTGCTCTTGAGCTGTGTTACCCTGTGTGATGTTTTCCCTCTAGCATTCCTCTGACTTTCACCATCAGGAGGGTGGCTACATCTCAGTGATGCTCAGTGACGAGCGGCACTGAAAGCCGTGCCAAATTCTCCTGGTCCCTGCGCAGCTGCTGCACCAGGATGGAGACAAAGGGGAGCAGCCATGAAAACACGAAACTTGGTTTCTCCTGGTCAAGCTGCTCCTCCTTGTCCTCGCAGAGCACAGCTTGTTGGCTCAGAGGTGCAAAGCAGCCCAAACCACAGTGATTTCAGGGGACTTGCCACATAAAGAAAACCGAGCGACGATCCAGGGGGTTTAACTATTTAGACTCTTGTGGCTGAAATTTTGGAGGGCGGGGGGGGGCTGTGAATTTTCACAGCCAGGATCTGACTGTACGAAGCGGTGTTAAACCAGGAGCCTCGCCGGTCGTTCACCTGGGTGGGCAGACACTCTGGCATGCGCTCCGTGCCCATTCCCCTCACTGAAAAGCCGTGCTTGGTGCCGTGCAGCCGGTCACCTTGGGAAGCCCGCGTCTCGCACGAATGCGGCTGCGTAAAGCAGCCCTGGCTGGCTCTGCCTGTGTCCGGCCTCTGCCCCACTGCTACACTCATCATTTCCAAGGAATCATTTGTGACCCGGGTTTTGCAGATGAAATGATGCG
Organism: Megaceryle maxima; assembly: GCA_024605025.1. NCBI lineage: Eukaryota > Metazoa > Chordata > Aves > Coraciiformes > Cerylidae > Megaceryle > Megaceryle maxima. The sequence continues at coordinate 12,204 of JANHGN010020789.1, read as the reverse complement.
ATGGTTTTCCTGCTCGGTGTGCACAGCACTACTTAGGTCATTGAGAAGTTAAAACCAAACCAAAAGCCTTGAAAAATGTGATTGTCACAAATTGGTTCCACCTTCTGGTTTTGAGCTGGATTTATTATCCATCAGGCAGCTTTTTATCCTGACACAGACACGTAGCTCTGCCTGCAAAACCTGCTGTTCACTTAATTGCCAATTAGAGCCGTGATTTCAGCAAATTATCAGCTTCCTCGGTGCAACAATTACCTGTTTCACCTCTGGAAAAACGGATCGGAGCTCTTGCACGTGTTGCTGTGTCTGCACAGCTTCACCACGGGCCTCTGCAATGATGAACTGCAGCCCCCCTGGAAGTGAGATGAGAAAACTGGTCTCATTTTCCCCCAGTTGTAAACGTGCAGTTGTTGTTGTTGTCATCTTGAAAACTCAATCATCTTTTTTTTTGGGGGGGGTTGTTTCAGCAGACAGCCAGGTACCCAAACCTGATGGGGAGAGGGAGCAGCCCCGCGGCCTCCCCTACTCTGTGGAGACGCCGTACGGCTTTCACTTGGACCTGGACTTCCTGAAGTATGTGGATGACATTGAGAAAGGGAACACCATCAGGAGGATTCACATCCACCGTAAAGCCAAACAGCCAAAATTCAGCACCCTGCCCAGAAACTTCAGCCTGCCTGAGAACAGCTCACGCGGATGCACAGCTGCTCCCAGCAAGAGCTGGACGGCAACCTGCTCCTTCCCCCAGCGAAAGGCATCGCTAGGGACAGAGGAGACCCTCCGCCCCCTCCTACCCAACGAGGCACCCCTTCACGTGACCGATGAGCCGAGTTACCGGAGAAAAGCCCTCTTGGCAGAGACGTGGCGGCAGGCAGAGCTGGGGCGGCCACAGCTGCTGCGAGCTTCCAGCATGCCGGACGCACTGCCACCCGGGCAGCCCCCGTTGGGGGACAGGAGGGTGCCCTCACCCCTCCAGCCACCTCCCCAGCACTGCCATGACCAGAGTGGCTCTGAAAGCACATTACGTCCTGTTCTGCGTTCACCCAGCTCCAATGGTGTAGTGTTAAATCTCCCCAGGGAGATGAGCTCAGAGCAGGATGTCTCCCTAGGGCAGAAAGAACATCCTGATGGAGGCAGCCTGGGGCTGGGGCAGATGCAGCCCCCGTGGCAGGGCCATCAGACTGCGGTGCCGCAGCTGCAGGTGGTGATGGAGAGTGGAGGTGAGGACGGCGATGCTGCTGATGCCGGTGGCCGCTCTGCCTTGGCCAGAGCTGAACCAGCCTCACCAGCTGCCCTCCAGCTCATAGAGGAGAACGTGAACCCTGGGGAAAAGGAGTTGAGTGTGAGTGGAATTGCTCCAAATGTGCTGAAGAAAGCTGAGGAGGGGAGTCTCTGGGCTGGAGAGAACAAGGAGAGCTGTGGTACTCAGCCTCAGGATGCCGGAGAGCCTAGCAGGGTTGCTGCACTGAAGCAGCATATTGCTGCTCTGGAGGAGCAGCTGGGCAAGAAGAAGGAAGAGCTTGAGCAGATCAGAGCAATGCTGGAGCAGCAGGATCATGAGATCAAGGAGAAGGAGAAAAGCATCAAGTTACTGGCTAGCTCCAAAGCTCAGCTGGAAGAGAAGCTGTGCCAGGAAAACACCCAGGAGGCCAAGCTGCTGTCCAGGCGGAGCAGTGGGGCTTTGCAGTGCTACGATGCTGCGGTGAACACCGACCTCTCACAGGTAACCAGGGCCAAGCAAGCTCAGGATAAAGGCATCAATGTAAACATCCCAGTCTCCACCAAATCCATAGGATGTGGCATCCAGAGAGCAGACAACATGAGCGCAGAGGTGATGCAGCTGGGTCAGGGACTGGTGGACACTTGCACTGGACCTGGACATTCTGGTGAAGCCAACACCGAGGCTGGACTTCCTGCACTGTGCTTCACCCAACTGAAGATTGACGAGCATGTCAGCGATGACAATCAAAATCACAGGAATACCTATGCTACCCAGAGTCTCGCTGCTCACGCAGTGACTGCAGAAAGCTGTAGAGGAGCAAGAAATGGCTCAAACGGAGGTGAAAACAAGGCAAGCTCTGGAGAATACAAACCCCAAGATGGGCTGGAAGAAGAAGGTCCCCCTGACCATGAGGATCTCCCTGCTGTTGACCCCATCGGCCAATACGTAAAAAAAATCCAGGAGCTTCTGCAGGAGCAGTGGCTGTGTTTGGAGCATGGCTACCCCGAGTTGGCAAGCGCTATTAAGCAGCCGGCCTCCAAGCTCAGCTCCATTCAGAACCAATTAGTTAATTCCTTAAACTCTTTGCTGTCTGCCTACTCTACGCGAGGGCCCGCGGATAAGGAGAATTCCAACACACACTATCAACAGTTGGGTAAATAACACTGCCATGGGTTTCAACGTGTTGGGGCCAAATCTCTTTTTGTTTCTTCAAGTGTTGAGCAGGGGTGATGCGATGGTGTAATTAGTATCAGTCAGATCAGAACTAGCCCCTCCTAAATAGGTGTGAGAGGCAAATCTCTGCACATCGTAAGCTATGTAATCTTAAATAAACAAAAAAAAGCAAACAAAAGTGTGTAGGAGCTGATAAAGCTGTGGCTCAGTTATATGCAGGATCAGCTTCCAAAGGTGGCCCTACTTGTGACTATTCCATCAGATAACTATTTGTCTTAATTGGATTGGCCGTCTCAATTTGCAAGAATATGGGGAGTCATGCTCATCTGGGGTAAACCAGCGTGGGGTCCACCAGAACCAAACCCAGTTCAAGCTAACTGAGCAACTAGGCTTGGAAAAGACCAGTCTCCACTCCCAGCTGTTCATCTCAAATAGTTTTAGCTTTCATGAAGATGAGAATCCAAACCTGAAGGCTGCCGGTGCACTGTTGGAGGGGGCTTGCAAATAGATAAGTGACCTATTGCTTACAAGATTATTCAAAATCTGAAGGAAAGACTCATCCGTGTAGAATCATAGGAGATTTATATAGAAGATTTCCAATACATTACTATTGAGAAGAAGAAATAAACCCCCAAAACATTATTACAAAAGTAAAACCTGGTTGTATTCATAGGAAACACATATATGATTCCCAGTCGATTCTTTTATATTCCCAGTCACTTGGAGCTGTTTGAGACTTGTATCTTAAAGGTGGCAGGGCAGGTTCAGCTTGTGGCCAGGTGGCATCTGCAGTTTTGCTCGACATAAAAAGCATCTCCTAAGATGAAGTAAGATGCTTATGGTTATGGTTTGTAGTTTGTTGCTAGAGGTGGGGAATAATCATTGATAATTATGGCATATCTGCTTAATTAATCTATTATTTTGTATTTTGCTAGAAACCTCTCCAACTACAAGTCTTAAATCTATCATGAAAAAGAAAGGTTATGGTTTCCATGCAGGAGGCAATGGGACCAAAAAGAATCTTCAGTTTGTTGGGGTAAATGGTGGGTAAGCATCCGTTCAGAAGATAAAACTGCCTTTTAACATGTGATGTCCTCTGTATCGCTGAAGAAGTCACGCTTCTTCCCCCCTCTTTTCTCCTCCAAACCTCTTGATTAAAAGGCCATTTGAAATGGAGCCTCTTTTCTCCCTTCTTTAATCCAATGCTGATAACCTGTAAGTCACCCTGCAGAAAAGATGCGGGTGTTTCAGAGCAGCGAGGTACACCCTGGGCACTGACACTCTCTGCACAGTCATCTTTAGGAGCTTCATCTGAAACCCAGCTGGGTCTGTGGGAGGATTCCCACTAACTTTGGTGGGTTTTGGAGGGGGTTGGCATTGCCTGGCTGGGCACGCTGCTACTAACCTGCCTCCATGCCCCAGTGATGCCCAATGAAAGTTGGTTCGTGGACTGAGAAAAGGCTATTTCAGTAAGAGATTACCTCATGGTGAAGGAGACTCCTATCTGAGGTTGCATTCCAACACCTGGTTCCCTGGGTATCCAATATCTAAAGCTCTTTGGCCTGAGACCACTAGATACCCCAATGTGTGTTGTAGATGCATCTCTAAGAGCAGCACTGGCACATCTTCTACTGAGGAGTACCTCTGCTGGCATGAGGAAAGCAGGACGCGTTTCACTGTCCTGTTGCTGTGCAGATGGCCATGTGTGCAAGTTTGGATGCTGGTTCCTGCTGACATAATGCTTCTCCAACTTCCCAGCTTGATCGCTGCTGCTGTTGGCTTCAGCAGGTGGTACTCTTGTTGTGTAGAGCTTCTTCTACCAACAGTTGCTGAAATGGGCACAACTTGTAGTGAGTAGTGGAATCTCAACTGGTTTGAGAAAAGTTTTGGGATTCCTCAGAGTGAAATGTTCTGTCTCATGGAAGATGTTACTGTTATTAATACTTTTAGACAACTACAAGAGAGGTCTCTCTAGGGAGCCTGCTCAAATGGTGGTCTCAGGTCTGTGCTGGAGCTGCAAACACGTTTTTTGTCTAGCTGTCCTCGAGGTTGCAGACAGGCTGCCTGTCCCACCTTGCCACAGGGTCTGTGTTTCTCACGGCTCCCTGGCAGCGTGCCAGCAGGTCCCAGCAGGGAGGTGGCACCCAGCCCTTGCCTGGCCACTCCGGGGCGTGTGCGATGGACATTCCTCCAAACCAACTGAGTAGTCCCTGAAGTTACCTTGCTGCTAATTAACTGCTTCTATCACCCTCCTGCTGGCTTAAGAAGCCAAAAAAAAAAGACTAACCCCAAGTTTGGCTGTGGCTCTAACCTTCTAACCTGCATAGCACTCTGGGCTTCATCCAAGGCCCATTGGAGTCGGTGGGTCTTGGTCAAGCCCTGCAGTTGCGGATGGGGAAGGAGTGAATAACCTGTGGTGTCCTCAAATAGCTACGAAACTACTTCAAGTGAAGACACAAGTTGTGAAGACAGCGCATCGGATGGCGATGTGGAGAGTGAGACGGAGAAAAGAGCTGATGATTTGGAGCCCACGCAGGTGGAAGATGGAGGTGAAAACGAGGGAGCTTCATCTGGAACCTCCTCAGAGCAGAGATGTGAAGACGTTGACCTGCAGGAGCTGTCAACAGAAGTAGCACCTTGCACTCAGCAGACAGCTGACAGGTAACCAGAAAGCCAGATGGTGATCATGCTGTCCATCATGTTTCTGCAGCCACAGGACTCATGGTGCTGCGTTCAGTCACTCCTGCAGGGATGGGGTCAGGTCTTCATCTCCTCGGTGGAATGGCATGGGAAAAGACGTGGGGAAAGGCTTTAAAGAGCTAAATATTTTTTGAGTTACTACAATATCTAATGGGGATTGATTCAGGCCCTACACTTGACTGTGGAAAAGATGGAGTGAGTCATATTTGGTGGGAATTAGATCATTTCTCCCATGTAAAGTTTCTCAGTAAAGTTTTTGCAGGTTCAAGAATAAGTTGTTGTTCTGGGGGGTTTTTTTCCCCACTATAAAGATTCTCATAACTGATAAAGTTGACCATACAGATCTGGGACTCTGGACTTAAACACTTAAATTTAAGTGCTCAACTTACATACCTAAAAGCTGTGTCAAGTCAATGGGACAACTCGTGCCTATAAAGTTAAGCACTTACTTAAGGGTTGAATGTATTCTGATCTAAACTGCATGTTCTCCTTCCTGCTTCAGTACCTCCTGCAAGTTCTGTCCCATGATGGATTTACAAAAGTATTTTCCTTTTAGATGCAAACCCTCTGAAGATTTCCTTGCTGGCTGCCAGCTCCTCAGCAAGCACCTCTCGGAAATCAGGACCACAAGTGACAAGCATCTGGTACAGATATTTTTCAATTCCATTTCAGACACAGTTCCCACTCTCTGTTACGTTTAGTGGGTAAGATTATCCTGATGACGCGTTGCAGGCTGTGCCCTACCATGCCATGGACAGCTTTGTGAGGAGAGGTGGACAAGACAGTCTCTGAGTCAGTTTTTGAATAGCCAAAAAGAAAAGAAAAGGGAAAAAAAAAGAAAAAGAAAAAGAAAAAAAAAAAAAAGGGAAAAAAAAAAAAGATGAAGGCTTTCTCTGCTTACTCATTCAAGTTAGCACAGGAAATTCCTTTCCCCCTTAAGTTACAGCAGTAATCCCAAAACCACAAGCTAAATACCAGCTGGGTGATGCCAGAGCAGAGGACGAAGTGGTGTGGGGCGAGGAGCTGGGGCAGCGGCCGGTTTGCAGGATGACTCCCCTAGAAGTAATGGTGCTACCTTGGTGTTTTCAGCGGCATGTCCTGAACACTGTCTGCCAGGAGTGGTTCCGGGTGTCGAGCTTCAAGTCTTCCAGCCCAGAGGTGGTTGCAGCGTATCTCAGGGTGCTGGGGGCAATCCAGCCCCAGCTCCTGGAGATGGTGGTGAACCTGGCTGACAGGAATGGCAACACAGCTCTTCACTACAGCATTTCCCACTCCAACTTCCCAATTGCAAAGCTCCTCCTAGACACAGGTAGGAACAGCCACTCTGCTCAGCCATGGCTTTTGTTGGGTATGAATGTGGAAGTTGCTTTATGTTGCTCTTGCCAATGGGGCACAGTCCCAGAGGGGGTGACTGTGGTGTGCAGAGCCAGGTAATGAGGGTCTATCAATAGTTCCAGACATGGCAAACAGTAAATAAGGTCCAGGGTCCTCCCAAGGGATTCAGTCAAGAGCAAAAGGAGGTGGGACAGAGGTGGAGCTGGGGACCAACTACAGCCTACATGAAAGGGATCCATCCAGTAGACAAGCATGGGGCCAAAATCTGTCCAGTGTAGGCCCACAATTCATCCAAGATATAAGCATGGGACCGAGGTCCACCCAGGAGACATGCTTGATCTGAAGACCAGCATTCTCCCCCATAGCTCAGCCTTGAGCTTGTGAGTGTGGGCAGGGGTCTCACCTGAGGCTCTTCAGGGTCATTAAGGCTCATTAGCACCCTCGGGACCCTGACACATCTTGAGAGGTTTGCAGTCTGACTTTGGGGATGGCTCAGGGTCTCTGACACCAAGGGGTGTCTCCCATAGCTCCAGTCCAGGTGGGATGGGGTGGCACCCTCATCTTCTTGTAGCAGCTAATGCCACATCAGGGCTTGGAACAGGAGGATTGAGACTGCTGGGAGTGTAACAAACCCTCCCAGTGCTGCAGAAAAACTCCACATTAAACTATTGAACTTTCAGCTCATGTTGCAAAGAAAGAAAAATCTCAGCTGAGCTTGTGGGGGGGAGGGGGGGGCAGGGGGGGAATGCACGCATGCTCCTGAAGAATAAAGGCCCTTTGGCCTTTTCTTGTGGGCCAGACAATCTGGTAAATGTTAGGGAAATGGCAGATTATCATATACATCTATAACCCAATTGTTGCTGCAGAGGTTCGTCCCCTCCTGCTGCTGAGTGCCCAAGGCGGCCAGGGTGCCGGGGCAAGGCTGGCCCTGAGCCCTTGCCCATTGGACACGGCTTGTTCCTCCTGCTGGAGTTGGAAACAGGCTCTTTGAGGTGAAAAGTGAGTGAAACGGGGCCAGGATGGATTTACACTACGCAGTGGTTGCTCCTTCACTGCAGCAGTCAAAGCAAACAACCCACAGCTCCACAACTGGCATGTGCCCAAAGCATTAATTATCCCCCCTCATTTTATTTTGGGGGTTATGATCTTCAAAGCTGAGTTGACCTCAGCAGCTGTAATTAACTGTAGCAGTGCGTAGTACCAAGGGCCTACAGATGCTATGCTCACAAGACTTAACACAGATAAATCTCAATCCTGTATAATTATGGAAACTCCTGTTTCTGGGAATATAAAATGCCACAGATTTTCTAACTCCCTCTTTGCTTCCCCTTCCCTCTGGCTGATTCCTTGCGGGGCTGACCCCTCCATCACCTGCCAGGCGTGTGCTGCCTGGACCTGCAGAACCGCGCCGGCTACACGGCCGTGATGCTCACCCCGCTGGCAGCCGCTGAGACAGCCGAGGACATGGAGGTGGTGATGAAGCTGCTGAAGGAGGGGGATGTCAACCTGCGAGCCACCCAGGTGGGTCCTCATAGTGCTGGTGGAACCCTGCGTGGGATCGTGCCACAGGCAGAGGGGGCAGCCAGCCCACAGAGGGTGTTTGTTGGGCAAAGGCATCTGCAGAGTGACTCCTGCTGAGCACGTAGCCTCCTATTTATGGCCATCGCCGTGCGATGCCAGTTCAGGCTGTGGCATCATCATGTCCCCGTAGAGATCCTGGGTTGTGGGGGATATAATTTGGGATCTTTACCCTGCACATGCAGCGCCAGACTGAGACTCAGTGGTAGCTGTTGGGTTGGAGCTGCTGCTTCCCAGAAGTTACAAAAGCAACTACAGCTAAATTGCAGCATGGCCACTCACCAGCTCCCTGGGAAGAAACAAGAAGAAGGCTGAAAAGTTTTGTAAAATAATTTGGGTGAGCTAGAAAGTTCAAGTCTGAAGAAGTGATCCCAAGGAGGAGTGGTGTGGCGTGGACCCCAGGGTACGGGATCTGGGTTAGGTTTGCTGGCAAGCAGTCACTCAGCAGTCACACGTCAGTCTCAGTGTGCCCTTGTCCAGCTCTTCTTTCAAAGGGCTGTGAAGTTAGTCTAGAACTGAGTTAAACTGCCCAGGACAGTCAGGGGGACCCATGTTTGGGTGCAGCTGGGAGCTGGGTGGTTTGGCCATGCTGCTGGGAAGACCCTCCACATGGCCATGGTGCAAGTGAGCAGGTATCTCTTGCAATACCTGCTGAAGATCCCCAGTGTTAGTTGGTGATAATATGCAATAATAGGCAATAGGTAAGAATAATATGAATTATTATTTGTGCTATGCAATAATAATATGCATCTTTGGATATAGACGTAATGATAACATTCAATATTATTGTATATAACAGTCTGAACGAGCAGGGCTCTAGGAGGCTGGTGGGTATGGGGTGTTCAGCCTTTCCTCGTGTGGTTGCAGGGAGGCCAGACTGCCCTGATGCTGGGCGTCAGCCACGAGCGGGATGACATGGTGCGAGCCCTCCTCGCCTGCCAGGCTGACATCAACCTGCAGGACGAGGAGGGGACAACAGCGCTGATGGTGGCCTGTCGGCAGGGCAACGCCGACATCGTCAAGCTCCTCTTGGCCCAGCCCGGCTGCCAGGTCGCATTGACAGATAAGGTGAGGCTCTGGTGCTGCTCTCGGCCCCGTACACAAGCTCATGTCCACCAGGCAGTGAAAGCTTACACGGGTCACGCTTTACAGGCAGCGATCCTTGAATCCTGTCAGAAAGATGGGGATGGTCTGTTGAGCAGGGCCTGTTGGGACAGGACAAGGAGGGATGGTTTAAACTAAAAAAGGGAGATTTAGACTGGAAAGAAGGAAGACAATTTTTGACACTGAGGGTGGTGAGAGCCTGGCCCAGACTGCCCAGAGAGGTGGTGGCTGCCCCATCCCTGGCACCATTGCAGGGGAGGTTGGCCAGGGCTCTGAGCACCCTGCTCTGGTTGCAGATGGCCCTGCTCCCTGCAGGGGGGGTTGGACTGGATGAGCTTGAAAGGTCCCTTCTCACCCAAACCAGTCTGTGATTCTGTGAGTGATGGTTTTTAAGTGCAGAGTACAATTTCAGTCCACTTTCTGATCAGGGGATCACTTTCATGGGGGTACTCCCACTTTCAGTGCTTGCTATGCAGTGGATGGGGTGGCTGTGGCAGCATCTTGCATCTCAGCCATAGCCTGGGTAGGAGGACTGGGGGAAGAGCCCAACCCAGTGTAAACAAACAAAAAGATGAAATCTTGGGCATGTGGTATCAGCAGAGCTTCAGCTCCAAAGAATTAAGCAGCAATTAACTCCTTTCCTGAGAACAGACACCTCCCCAAGGGGATGGATGGGATGGGGCTGGGCTGGGAGCAGCACAGCTGGCTGTTGGAAATCTCCCCCTGCATGAGCTCATGGTGAGGCCACGTGGCTGCCTTTATAGTTATGCAACTATTTTCTAACTAAACTACAGTTTTGTCTAACACATGCAGGATGGTACCAGGACCAAAGGAAGGCTTGGCCAGGATGTGTTTTGTACAGTTGAGCCCCAAAATACTGTGGGGAGGTTCGCAGGATAGTGTCGTGTTTTAAATGAGGGATGTGCTGCAGGGAAGAAGGTTTTGGGGGTAAAGAAGTGGGTGTGAAGCAGCCCTGGGTAACCACTCGCTGGAGAGTGGAGGACAAGTCATTGCCAATGGACAGGTTGCAGACAGCTTCTCTGAGCAGTGATGGGGCCAAGAAGTAGAGGTGGTTGAGGGTGGAGCTGGGTGGGTTATGAGGGTGGCCAGGGCAAGATGCAGGTGGTGATATCTTCACCTTCTCCCTCCCTACAGGGGGGTAACTCAGCCCTGTCACTGGCCCAGCATGCTGCCCACGGGGACATCGCCGCGCTCCTGCGAGCCCACAGCGAGCAGAGCCCGTCCCTCTCTGCGTGACCGAGCGGGGACACGAACCCAGGACCAGGAGTGGGGAACAAACAACTCCTGCTTGTAAGGGCCCTGCTGCTCGCCTCTGCGGCCAGTATCGTGGGTTTCCATATGGCCAGGGGGGTGAACCCTGTGACTTATCTGCATATGTTCCCTGTGTCTAATTGTCCTCATTAAGCCCACTTACACCCTCCCTAATCTATTCACATTGCCACAAATGACTCCGAGCTCTCCTACAGGCTCCTCCCAGTATAGATTTGGCAGGTGAGTGACTGAAATGAAGGAGAAAAAAAAAAAGCACACTAGAAAAGCAATATTTAGTCTTTTGTAACCTTAGGTTATGGTTGTCCTTTTAATTGACTACTTAACTGTATCTCATTTAACTTGTAAGTTTGTGTCCTAATATTTATTATTAGCTCTTCTGTATGTAGTGGCAGGCAGTGATTATTCAGTATATGTAACAACAAACACAAGCTGGGTGGATTATGTAAAGTTAAAAAAAAAAAAAATCCTATTTATGTTTGCTTATTGTGGGTCTGATGTAAGAATTAAAAATTAACGTTCTAGGAAAATATTTGAGTATACCAGACCCAAACACACAGACATTGTTTTGCCTGTACTTGGAATTACCAGATGGCTCTTGTTTTTTTCCTAATTAAGTTTCAGCTAACGGGGAAGTGCAGCCCATTGACATGCACCGAGCATCTGCGCCTGTGATGCTCGGGCACAGCGAGGTGGGTCAGGTTAGCCCGAGCATGGCCCCAGAAGATCAGCACAACTTCCCTCCCTGGGCTGTGGTAACGTTGGCTGAGAGTTTTGTGGGGCAGCTTCACTGGCAGATGTGTTTTGGGCAAAGCATCTGCTTTCCAATCCCTCCTGCTCAAACTTCAGATGCCCAAACTGCTCCCGTGTAAAGCCATGCTGTGATTTAGTTGCTGGAATTGGCCAGTGCCAGGTCCAGCATCACCTCAAATTATACATAGGGCAGGGGTTTTCTTCCTGAATCTCTCTGCTGCTGATTGGGGGGGAGGTGGGGCACAGGCACCAATTTATTGAGCATCTTTACATTGTCCTTAAGTGTTTCTACCAGGAAATGCCATTTCATGAGGCTGTGCTGCATCAGGACCTGGTGGGGGTTCTCCATAGGCTTTGGTGGACCTGGATGCCATCACCATTTGAGCTGGTGTGTAGCACACCACCATCACAACAGCTCTACTGCCCATCACTAAAAGCAAACCTCCCTTCTTAGCTAATTACACTTCTCTTGTAACTAAGCAGAAGTTAACCCTGGGGTACTTTGGTTGCCTGTCAGCCAAATCACACCGTGATGAAGTCTCTCTTGGGCTGAGCTGCCTTTCCCCGTCCCTCATATTGCAAGGCCCTGGCCGAGATCCCCTGTCCTCATGTTGGTAACTGCCTTGCAGGGAGGGGAGGACAGACCCTGTCCTCTATTTTCCACTGAAATCATCCATCTGCTCCATTTTCTTTGCTATCTTCACATTTTCAGTCAGAAACTTCATCGCAATTGTCTATCTGCCTTTTTTTTAAACTCCAAATGCAGTTACCTCCTTCACGTCTAAATAAACGTGAGTGAAACCTTGCCCTGCATTTGCTCCTGTACCCATCACCACAATGCTCTCCTGTCATCAGACAGACAGACAGACCCACCCTGGACAGCCACAGAGGCAGGAAGGACAACACTCAGGCTGTGGTGACTGCAGATACATGCACATCATTAAATTGGTTCACAGTTCCACAGGGACTCCACCACTGCCCTGGGCAGCCTGGGACAGCCCTGGACAACCCTGCAGTGGGGGGAAGAAATTGTTCCTCAGCTCCAACCTAAA
>JANHGN010020786.1:27215-56803 GCA_024605025.1 Megaceryle maxima | reverse complement strand
ATTTTTTTTTCCAAGGAAGCTACTGAGAAAAAAATCTGGCCCCCATCTCCCGGCCCCAAGCGCCACACGGGGACACGGCCCCCCCCCCCCCCCCCCGCTTCACGCAGGGGGGTTGATGGCACCGCAGCCGGGGCACCGGAGCAGCACAGCACTGGGGTCAGAGGTGCCAAAACAGCGGTAAAAAAAGAAAATACCGCTAGGAGCCAAAGGGAGACACATCCTCAAAAACATCCACCCGAGCCCAAACTGTCTCACTGGGTGTACCCGCTGCCCCTTGCTTACGGGCTCCCCAGCTACCAAGCGCAGCAAGCCCCGCACGGCTGGGGGAGCGCGGCTCGGCGCGACCCGGCTCCGCACGGCTCAACCCGGTTCGGCACTGTAAAACCCGGCTCGGCACGGCTCAGCCCGCCTCGTCTCGTCTCGGCGCTCACCTGCGCGGGTCGTGCACCTCCACAGAGAACTTCTTCTCGCGGAAATAGAGGTTCTCCAGCTGCCTCCATTGGAAGATCTGCGGGGAGAAGAAGGGGGTGAGGCGCCTCGGCGCTAACCCTCGCCCAGCCGGGCTCGCCGCGCCGCTTCCTCCCGGCGCTGCGACGGGGCTGCCCCGCACCGCTCCGCCCCGCCCCGGCTCCGCTCGGCTCGGCCCCGCGTCCCGCCCGCGCCCCCCGCCCAGGAGCCGCGGGGCAGCCCCAGGGGCTGACGGCTCCCTCCCGCCCTCCTCCCCCCTGGCCTCCGCTGGCTGCGGAGGGGTCGGTACCGGGGCGAGGCGGGGAAGAGTGCCGGTTTCACTTTGCGGGGCAAAGTCCGGTTCAAACGCCTGCAAACCACGGGAAAACCGTGATTCGGCTGCTGTCGCCTTCGAGGGGTGGCGGCGGGTGGGTATTGGCTCCTGGCACAACCGCCCTTCCCGCGGGCAAGGGGTGCAGCGCAAACCTCGGAGGGGCGAAGGTGGCCTGGCTGGGTAGGTGAGACCCCCACGGGGTTGACATGCACTGCTCCACTGAAGTGCGGTACCCAACTGTGCTTCTACCCCTGCAACCAACGTCAGACTGCGGCGAGCATAAGCCGAGCACAGTCTGTTTGTCTATCCCAGGTGTTGGCGATGCCCAGGGCCGCAGTGTGCTCCCAGCAGTGCGACACGCAGCCCTTGGAAGCCGTAGTCCTGCCCCTTTTTTACGAACTGCCCTCTTGGGGCATCTCCAAGCAGCATACTGACAAAGTCAACACTATCACCAAGGGGGGAAACTGAGGCATGCAGGTCTCTTGGGTGCTGGCTGTGCACCCTGGTGAGTGTGGGCCAGCCCTGGGGGTGTCTGCCAGCCTGCTGAGCATATGTGCTCCTGGGCAGTGGGATGTGCTCACACAGTCCCTGTACCCCACACCTCTGACCTGAAATAACCCTCATCTCCCAGGCAGGAGGGAGAAACCACTATGGAAGCAGCACGAAGGACGTGGTGACTGCAAAACCCCACGTCAGCTCTTCAAACCACTGCACCGTTACCGCTGTGGACAGGTCCACCACCACCTCCTCTTTACAAATGAGTAAGCCCAACTCCAAACGCTGCCTTCCAGGCTGCTAATCCAAGGGGAGGAGGCAGCTTCCACCCACTGGGCATCTCGCACTTCAGCTTCCCAGTGCTTCCCCTAGTAAGCAGCGGAGCCTGGGGAGTGTAACCTCCCGGCTGGGGAGCAGCAGAGCCAGCAGAGCCTTCCCTGATTTATACTCTTTCTCCCACTACAAGCTGCTTCTGTGGAGTTCCTGTCCTACCCCCAAGGAAGGCGCTGGCTCCTGCCATGCCGAGATAAGCCACTTGCCAGTGTCAGCGCTCTGGAGATAAGTAAACAGGAGGCGTAATTTGATTTGCACTGATTAAGCTGCTGGTGGAGGTGAAATCTAGAAAATAAAACAAGCTAATAGTTCAGGGGTAGCAAAACTGAAAATATTTGTGCTTATAGAAGTTTCCAACCAAGAGTTGGTTTTTTTTAGGTTGTTTATTTTCTTTTGGTTTTCTTTGTTTTTTGTTCTATAATGGGGTGTTTAGAAGGAAGGGTGGGGAAAGGAGGGCACTTAACTGCCCCTTACTCTGGGGCTGTCTCTTACTCTAGGGCTGCCCCCATTGCAGGAGGGTAGGGGAGGAAGGGGGATAGGGGGAATGGGAAGCCTGAAGGGCTGGGTTTCACTGTCCACAGAGGATTATTTTATTGCTCTGCTGGAAAAAATAATCACTGCATAAAAGCTGTAATCACCAAATGAAGCATGGAAACACCCACTATTTTACCCATCGAGGGAGGACTGACATGGGGTGAAAGGGTTAAGCCGGGAGCTGAGGTCTGTACACGAATTCTGTCTCCCCTGCAAGCGCCCAGCTTCAAAGGCACGAAAAGGAAGTTTGGGGCCTAAACTCCCACTGACAACAACTGGGGTCAAGCCTGAGACTGCCATGTGGGCGCCGAAAACATCCCTGTGTGCTTCCAGATGCCCGTCTGCAAGGCAGGGAGGATAACGCAGCCGTGCTGCACGGCATGTGCAGAGGACGTGTTTGGGAGGCGCTCAGACATGTGGAACACATAAGAATCTGAAAAACCAGCAGATCACACCCTTCAGAAAATAACCCTCTGTCCCTGGGTCCCCTGTTGTCATTTATGACTAAACTTCGGCGTGGTGCAGAAGGAATTTGAAGCCCTTTTCTGAGCTGCTGGCAGCTGTTCTCCTTGGACTCTCCTCCCCATCCTCCTCCCTCAGACTCTGCCTGACTGTCCCCTGTGCTCCAATCATTTCCTATTGTACCCTCTCTGCTACCAAACCTCACAGCGCTTGGTTCGTTAACTGTAGGTCCGTTTCCCTTTGATGATTAACTCCAACTGTCCAAACACACGGGGCTTTGGGGGAGCTGTTCAGATGCCCAAACACAGGTGGCATGTGCCATTTTCCATGCTCCGGGGTACCCTGCCTGGCCCCCAGCTGCTGCCCCAGGTGGTAGGGAGCCTGCTGTAGGTCCCCTGTCATATCTGCCAGCTCCACACAGATGTCTTGGATCCCCAGCAGTACCAAAATTACATTAGACACCTACGATTTGGGCACTGGAGCTGCTCCCCAGATTGTTGTGTTTTTATATTTAGTTTCTTTGGTTTTTTTGGCAGGGTATGGAAGGAGGCAAATCCATGGGAAGGGGGGGGTGAAAATGACCCCATGACCTGATTTTGTGTCTTTTTTTCCATAGCCCCCCTCTCCAGAAGATACATGTGTGTTTTACCATTGCTGTATCTGCACTCCCTTTGCTCCCCAGATATCATTCTGCAGCCTCCCACTCCTTTTGCCCACATCAATCTGAGACGTCTCACCCTTCCTATATGTAAGGAATCCAATCTGCAAAAATGTGAATGCCCACAAGAAAGTATCTGCTTTCCTGTTAGCCGATCACAACCCCTTAGGAGAAACAAAGCCTAAGGTCTCCCTTCAGCCAGACCCCCTAATGTAAGCAAGCTGTTCCCTTCACCAGTTGCCCAGCTTATGTATGATTTCAAATGGATGTTGTTAATTCAGTGACAGATGCAGAAGATGCCATTAGTGGCTCTTCTTAAATGGAAGCATAATTTTTACCCATCAAGATCCTTTTACCATGCCAGTGCCTGCAATCTTCACTAGGGGATACGAGCCACAGCAGGGAGCTGGTCATAATTTCAAGTCTTGCAGAAGTGCAGTGACAACAGATCTGTGCTGGTTTTGGGGGCTAGTTTGAGTCAAAGCATCCATGTCCATGGCAGGTTTGCCTCTTCCTGTGCCAAGGCTGGGATTGGTTTTGGGTTATTTGCTTTATGATTGTCTTTGGTTAATTTGCAGAGCCGAACCCAATGCCTGACCTTGTGGGTGGGCCAATTCCTATTGGCTTTAATGGAGTTGTATTAGGAGCATAGTGACTTTTGCCAGACAAAAGGCATCTCACAGCAAGGACTGGGACAGCATCTCTCCAAAGACACTAGAGATGAGGCTTAGGAGAACGTCAATTGGTAATATAAGCTGAGAGCACTGGTCTTCTGCCCTTGAGTAGCTGCCTTCACTTGGAGCCCGCAGACAAGGGGACAATTAGTGGTGCTTGCAGTGTGCTGAGTTTCTGTGATGTGGTGGTTTGCCTGCTGGGATCTCTTCTGAGGTCAGCAACTCATTTCAGTTTATGCAGCACTGGGCAGCTTTCAGATGGGAACAATTTTTGGTAGTGGCCATCATTACAGACTGCACATGAGAACGTTTAATCTTCAATAGATGCTTAAGGAAGTCTCCCTGAGACAGGCTTTGAGCACAGCTGCACACTCCCGTGTGCACGTGGAAGGGAAAAGGGCTATCAAAAGAGAAAAGAATTACTCTTATTCTCTCCTCACCGTGGGCTCTGTTTCATCATGCCAGTAAAACTGGAACCAACCCTATCACTTGAATTTACAAGACAGCTTACCAAGCCACAAACATTCGAGGGAATAATTATTCCCTATCAGACCTTGTGTCCTGTTTAAAATGCCCTGGGTTGGGTGGGGAGTCTACAGGGGGGGAAGGCAGTGCCAGAAATGGCTTTTCTGCAAAGCTGGCAGCTCAGAAGAGGAGCCAGGGGAGAGATCCGAGTGCTGCATGGTGCACTGCGGAGAATTCAGGTGCAAGCTAGAGGAATTTTCTCATTGGAAACCCCTTCCAAGAGGCAGGCAGGCTTGCCAGGCACCAGATGTTTGTGACTAGTTACAAAGAGCTGCAGTCAAAGCCCTTCAGACGCAAGCTTCTTTTGTGAGCACACTTGTGGTTTGCTGGCTGCTCCCTAATTAAGCTGAGCCTGAAGGAGAGGAGGCCCAGGGATCTGCATCCGTTTCAGCCATGTGAGTCTGAAGAAGGTTTTTACCATTTTTATTGACCGAGGGGCCGGTGCGGTGGTGTTTGCACACAGCAGGAGGTAGGGTCAGCGTGAGAGCATTTGAAAAATGCCAGAGGCTCCTGATAAAGAAGGGAGAGCGTTTTGTGAATGAAACACAGGGGAGTGTTTCTGCCTTGGTCACTCATGTGCTGGCTGACCAGGACTTCGCTGAGGTGTGAGGAGCTGAGGTAATCTGTGTGAGGCACTGGGCCGTGCTCTGTCCCTTTGTGCTCAGGAAGCCTTGTCTGAGTACCCATCAGAGGGACTGTGACATACATTTGGGAACCCCTGTCAGTAACAAGGCTGTTGCCAGCT
Source organism: Megaceryle maxima (assembly GCA_024605025.1). NCBI lineage: Eukaryota > Metazoa > Chordata > Aves > Coraciiformes > Cerylidae > Megaceryle > Megaceryle maxima. Next base: position 51,596 of record JANHGN010020786.1, on the reverse strand, counting down.
CCTGTGTTGGCCTGCAGCAAAGGGACAGGATGAAGAGGGGTGATGACAGGCAGCACTGGTGCTTGGTGTACAGTGCTCTCTGGTTTATGGTACCTAGACAAACACACCCAAATGACACCTTCTGGAGCAGTTCTCAGGCTTCTTTATCCTGGGGTTGGGGTACTGGATCCCTGATACTGTCATCTGCCTGCTGTGCCCAGAAAAGCTGGACTTAGCACTGAACTGGGCAGTGTGCACTGTGGCTGGACACACAGTGTGAACCACTTTGCATTGGGTCTATTAAGAACCAGATATAACTGCCCAGGGTCTTGTCTTCTTTCCCTTTTCTGTGTGTGTGTCTTCCATTGAAGCACCTGAGATGGGGCACAGGCAGAATGGGGTTACTCAGTGATGCGCATGCTCACATGGGTTTCAGAATCAAACCACCTGCAGAAGTCTACACAAGTCTACCTGCTGTTTGTCTGCTCTCTTTGGTGACCTAAAGGGGATTTACAAAGCAGATGGAAACAAGACTTTCCTCAGAGGTGTCCAGCAGAAGTATGAGGCAATGGACACAGGTTGCAGGGCTGTAGCAAAGGAAATTCTGACTAGATATATAAGAAACTCCAAACAGTCAGTGAAGGTAGTCAAACAGTAGGGATATGAGTAACCTGATCAAACTCTGAAGTTGGCCCAACTTTGAGCAAAAGGCTCAGCCAGAGACCTCTAGAGGCCTTTTTGACCTATATTTTCTTTGATTCTAAGCATCTAACCAACTTAGCATTTAGCAACTGTAATTGCCGTTGGACTTACCAACCTATATGGTGTCTCCCAGTCCTTCAACGTCTTGCTGCTTCTTAGATGATAAATGCCTTGTTAAATCATACTATGCAGAAGGAACAATTACCTCTCCAAATGCGTCCGCTACAACTCAGACTGGATGCTCTGAAAGGCTTCCAGGAAAGGCAGGGAACTAATGTGGCACATTTCTAACAGCCCAAATGCAAACCCTTCCCTTGTCTACGCTATGGGCAAGAGCCAACCCTGTGTGGCATCCTGATACTAAAACTGGTACTAAACAATGGAACTAAACTATGACCGTATTTTCACACAGCTTGAGTCCAGCTACAAACTCCCAAGTCTTGTTTTGCAGTCTGAAGACAAAACAAACATAACTAAAAAATTCCTCCTTGGAAATGTAATTCCCTTCACTGAACAAACGAGCAAGTAAAATTCTAGGGGCTGAGTTATGCAGGAGGTCAGGGTTGAGGTTGTGAGCAGTCCCTTTTTGGCTGTAAACTCTATGAAAATCATAGCTCCAGTGAAGTCAATGGCAGTTTTGTCCCAGTGATTTCAGTGGGGCCATGGCTTCCGGGAATGGATTTGTGTTCTGCCTCAAGTCAACCCTGCTCCCATCAATCATACCTCTGTCAAAACTAGTCAGAATGAATGAGGAAGGATTTGGTCCAGGCAGAACAGCACCATCTTAGCTCAACAAATGGGCTCTTGTTTCAGGGGCAGATTTACCAAGAGATTTCTGTGGGCTGTCACCTGTGAATTAGTGTGACCTATTGCTGAGGGTACCCCCAGCTCATGTGATGGGGATGCTGCTGCTGCACTGAAACTTAGCCCTCCATCCTGCCACACTTCCATTCATTTCTGCATTCCTATTAGTCTTTTTTCTTTCACTTCTCAAGACAAAAAAAAAGAAAAAGGGTTTCCTGTGTGATTTGATGTGGGAAACAACCCCATCAATGATCTTCCCAGGGGCTTGCTGTCCCCCCTTCTCCCATGGAATGAGCGACTGCCTTGGCTGAGTGGGACTTTCAGTGGTCTGTCAGCAATCCCAGCTCACTATCTAATTACTTCTTCCCCTCAGGCTTCAGGACTCTTTTTTCTTGCCAAACAGACAAACAATTTCTGGTCCAGTTTGAGATCCCTTTTGCTGTGTGCTGTTCTCATGGGACCACACCACCCAGCAAACATTTCTGGCTTGACCAAACAGAAATTACATCTAGATCTATGTAATCACCACTCTGCATCCATTTCCATTATGGAGAGACAATTCCCTATTAAATTTCAAAGTGATTTATTGGATGAGGGAGACAGAAAAGCATCAGATCACGGAGGGAAGAGCTGCCATTTGGACAAAGCATTATTTGTCTACATAATGCAACTTGATATTTGTGTCTATAAGTGTATACAGACTGGAAGATCAGACTTTGACTTCATATAAAAGCAAATCTACCTTCACCACACATATATATCTGGTAGATGCTGTTAGATATTGCACTGCTGTTACCATGCTGGGTATGTCTAAATCAATAGATCTACAAAGAACTTTTTTCTCCTGATTCTTGTAAGTTTAATTTTCTCCCTTTTATCCTCTGCAAGCAAATCAAAGTGACTAGATCTTTCTTCATTGAAGAGCTCTCCTTTCTGACATCATATACTATGTATTAGATAAAGGATGACCAGCCTATAGCCTAAGAATCAGCTCTGGCACCCTAGAATCATAGAATCGTTCGGGTTGGAAAAGACCTTTAAGATCATTGAGTCCAACTGTTAAGCTAGCACTGCCAAGTCCAAATGATTTATGCCACCCACAAGCCATTCCTTCTGCTCCTTTTGTCTCCTCTAGTGGCATGACTAAAGTGCATCTACCTTGGAACCAAACTCCAGGAGCCACCACCCCCACCCCCAGTCATGCTATGATGATGATCATACATATTAGGACGTGTGGCTAAACCCACTCCTTTGGCACAGAGTACCTGCATATGAGGTGCCACAGCAGCAGCAATCCTACAGGCATGGCAATGGGCTCCAATGCCTGACCTGAGCGTCCTGCCCAGACCACCGACTTAAAGATGCATCATATTCATAGCCACTGAATACCCAGCCTCTGCCTGGCTTCATCTGGTGATAAATGTGCCCAGGCCTATGGAGGAGTGAGTCCTGGTGAACTAGCAGACAGCGTTTGAGAAGGGTGGGGCACGCTGGGAGGCTGCTACCACTACAGAGCCAAGCACAAGTGCTAGGAGAGGTTTCAATCTCACTCCAGATCTCCACCCTAACTCCAGGGCACTGAGGTCCAATTTGTTTCACTTTGTGCTGTCGGAGTGATTTGTCTTTGCATCTTGTTGAAGTTCCTGCTGTGTGCTGCAGAATCATTTAAGACTTGGCTGCTGGTTTTATAGAGAATTACCCTTTAAGACCTGAATATGACAAAGCACTTGGAGCATGGGAGTTTTACTTTGATGGGACTACTCCTATATTTAATGGTAGCCATGGGCTTGACTTGGCTGGATCAGGGGATGGGATGTCATGCTGTAGTCTCTGTGAGTGTAAATTCTTACAGAAAAGCCTGGGGACTGTATGCCTGATGGTATCACCACAGTACATGTACACTAAACCACCTAAACAGAGCTGGTTTCCTTATAAAACAGCAGTGTCTTGGGCTGTAGATTAGTGGTCACACTACTTATCTACCTAGATAATGGAAACTGAAAATGACTGAGCAAGAACTTGCTTTACCTAGACAACCTACTTAGTGGTCTGAGATCAACCCTGTTTGGGAGAGACACCAAAGCAAACTTTTACCAGTTTATCTGAGAAAAAGTGGTGATGGTGACCCATACCTAACTGTTAATTCATCCTGGTTCAGCCATGACAAATTCCATGCAGCCAAACTCCTTCTGTCTTATTCCAAGCTATGGAGCCCTTGTCTTGCTTCGCAAAGTTACTGGGTAGGTTAATGGCAGTTTCTTTCTCTGGCTGCTGTGATTTATGCAGCCTGCACCCATACTCAGCTCCTACAGCAAAGATGAAGGATATTGATTATGGGCCAGATGGTGAATGGGACTGGGAACCGATTGAGGTTAAAAATGACCACTTTTTTTGGCTGGGTTATGCTGTACTCTGATCCCTTCTCTGGAGCAGTTTCCTTCCCAGCCACACAATTATACCAGCATGACTGAGGAAGGGGCCCAGGGAAGGAAATGAGCTGTGGTGGCAGGATTGTGATGGGGGAGGAGAGTGGTAAAGGCCACTTCAGCTGGTACTGCTGCCAAAAGAAATGTTCACTGTATGACAGCCCAGTGGCACGTCCGGCCAAATCCTGTGGAAATCCTCACTGTCAGGGACAAAATCCTGCTTTCCAGCCCAATGTGCTCTTACCCGATTTCTTCATCTCCCAGTGCACCTGACAGCTTTCTGGCACAGTGAAGTGCAGTGATAAGGCATGGAGTAGTGGGTGCTGAAAGGGAAGAGCCTGGTGCTGGATAGTAGACAGCCCAAATCCAGGGCAAACAGCAGCAAAAAAGGTGCTAGTGAGGACATAGTCTGCTGTGTGACAGCGATGGACTAAGATGTTCAGCCAGAGAAAGGTTTTAAACTATGGCTGCTCTTCAACAGTCACAGGTCTGGGTCTTACATTTTGATCTGGAAAGAAATCCAGTGAGCAACCTCTTTCAATGAGAAGAAAGAGCATGGTAAGGAGCCTCGCTTTGTGTATTTGTGTCTCCTCCAGTGCTCCACATTTCCAAATACGAAACCAAGACTGAATTACTGCACTATAAAATGAGTTGAACCCATCGTGACCTGAAGACTGGTTCAGTTTACAGCCAAGTCCATAATCCAAAAAGCATGAAGGATCAGCAATGGGAAGGGAAATAAAAGCACTGAGCAGAAGGAGTCAGCAGGTAGTCCTTAGCAGTCAGCTAATCATAGTGAATAATTTATTACAGCAATGCCACTGAGACTCCACTAGCTTTTAAATCAGTATTTCCTGGAAATGTTTTCTGCTCCTCTTGTATCATTTGTAAATCTGAAATCTTATATTCCTGTCTGCAATTCAAAGATGTTTGCAAAGGTCTTAGGAAATGATGCCATTCCAAGAAGAGTCTAATTAGCCACAAGACCAATCCATTGTCTCTGTCTTCATTGTCTCTGGATGGCCTTCCCAAGTCCACCCCGTGGCTCAGTGGCTGGCCAGGCAGAGGAGCATTACACATGCCCCGTACTTCTGACAACAGAAACCAACTCGTTGCCAAATCAAACACCCTTCTTGAACATGAGTTTATAACGCCTCCCAAAATCCTGTTTGAAACCAACCAATTCGATGTTGAAACTCTGGATGGAGGGTCACACTTTTAGTCCTATCTTCAACCCTTCCAAGCTCTTGATCTCTGTTGTGTCATGTGTCAAGGAGTTATGCAAGTGAATTGGGCTCCCCATCACTGATTTGAATTTCATGTTTCTTTTGCCTTTTTGACTCTCACGATGTTCTTTGATCAGCCAGGATAGAGACCAATTTGTCAGCTTCCTCTTCCCCATCATTCACTAGTTTCTATACATTTCACATCAATCCCTACTTTATGGTTTTTTAAGTTACTGGTCTGTCATTCCTTCACCACAGGAAGCACAAGTTTAACCACTCCATCAGTGCAATTACTGACTTGACAATGCTTCATTATGCCCTAAAGCAGAGAGGATCTCTATTTGTTCTGCAATAAAGCAGCTCTTAATTAGGCTATTGATCCTCCTTTGTAAATATCTCATTTTGCCTCTGGAATTGGGAAAGTTCACTCTGCATCTTGCTGTTTGGGAAAGGACAAGTGACATCACACAGCAATCTTTCACTTGCTGGACATGATTAATATGCTGATTACTTTGCTTACGCTGTCGACAAGCAGGTGATTTCTCTCTGATCAGACACTTAAAGCTACTGATTTTACTTGTGCTTTGTATTGTTTGATAGGATGAGTTCAACTCAGCTCTTGTTTTCCAGATTTAAATGGGAGGTCAATCCACTACCACTGCATTGGATTCACAACAACACTACAAATTAAATTCATCTGTAATGAGAATCCATAGAGCGTTGTGGAGACCATATGGCAAGGGACAGGGTATTTTCATAGCATGCCTCATTTCATCTCAGAGAAAGGATAACGCTGGGAAGAAATGGCAGAAAGTGATGTTTGGCTGTCACAAAGAAAATTGTTGTCAGGCTACGTTCACAACTGAATTTTGGGATGCCTCACATTTTATCTTATTTCTAAAATTCTTTATTCCCCTTGGGTTCTCTTCAGTCAACCAAAGAATGCAAACACTGATAATGTTTGTGGGGCTGAGAAAAAAAGGCTCACCTCGAGTTTTGTTGCCACTAGCCTTCTGTGGAAGAAAATGAAATAACGCTCTATAAAGGTAATTCTTGCAAAGGAACCAAACACTACCAGATTCTCCCTTAAGGTCATTTTATTTTTGGTGATAATTTAAACAATTTCTCCCTCTGCTTATTGGCCATAAACAGACAGAGAAATTGGAAGTCCTTTGGCTGACTTTGTTAATCATTCACTCTTTAGCTTGGACTTAATAGTTTACAAACTGTTAAACTGTGTGCACTAAGAGATGCCTTTGGGCTCTTAAATCAGTGGGAATATCTCACTAGAACAACAGAGACATTCCTGGTGCTACTACAACTGCTTGGGCATGCTGGTCTCATAGCTCCGGGCTATGCCGCTTCTGTTTCATCTACAGGTCTCTTGGGATGGATGCAGTTACATCCCTACCTGCTGGTTAAAATGAGCAACCACTTGCAGACACTACAGTCACACAGTGGGGCTGCAGTGCCTTGCTCTTGCTTTCTAATTGCTCTGCAATGCAAGTAAAAAAACTCCTAAAATTACCCTTCTCTGAAAACAATGGTTTTGGTCACTCAGCAGCTTGTGGGAGTGTGGTGCTGGCACATCCTACCCCAAGACCTGGTTACAAAGAATTTGCTTTGGGGTATTGTGAATACTGGATGGTGCTGACCCAAGATGGGTAGAGGCCAGCGGGACAATGACTCTTTCTTCTTGTGCTTTTTCAAGGCACACCAAGCCTTAACGGGAGGTTTGTAGGAGGCAAGTCTACGATAGAGGGAGATGGATTTTGCCCATCCTCGATGCTGGGAGCTGCTGCTACAAAAAATGACACTGGTTCTGCAGAACACCACTAAACTTCCAGAATACTTCAGCATATGGTTAGCAGGACAGCAGGCATCTTTCCACACTTGATATTCCCTTCCTGTCCAGCTGCAGTGAGGGATTTTGTGAGGTATACAGAAACTTCTGCATTTATTTAATACCCAAGAATTTATTTTTAAAACAGAACATGAGAAAAAACTTCTTTACTGTGAGGGTGACAGAACACTGGAACATGCTGTTGTGGAATCTCCTTCTTTGGAGATATTCCAAACCCACCTGGACACAATCCTGGTCAACCTGCTCTGGGTGACCCTGCTTTAGGAGGGGGGTTGGACTAGATGATCTCCAGAGGTCCCTTCCAACCCTCACCATTCTGTGATTCTATAATGAACAGCTGTCAGATCATAACTGACATGGACCAAATCTGGCTTTGAACAGGCAATGCTCAAGAGGAAGCCTTTGGCAGGGCTTGTTGAGTCTGTGAGCTAGACCCTGAGCATTCAGGAGAAAAACAGTAAGGAGAACAATAAGCCTCAAAGTGATGGCTTTGGGTAGCTTCAGGGCTTCCACAGAATTCAAGCATTGGCAGGAGGGAACATAAATATAGAAGCACAGAGTCACATTAGGCTCTGCAGCCAGCTGCATTCCAGTTTAATAGACCTGCATTCCCCTCTGAACCACCTTGGACTAGGTGCCAGATCCCCATCTCAGCTGCATCCCCAGTAATGCTGGAGGACTTATGCCTGAGTGAGAATAGCACAAGCAAGATCAGGTTCTGGCCCTGCGTCAGCCTCAATCTTCCTCTCTGGACTCATCCAACTTGCTGACAAACCTAGTTAGTTTTCTAGAGACACATGGCTGGTTTAGTCCAGCAATTTAATAAAAATGTGGTTTTGACTGACTGCTAATGGGATCGCCTGAGATAGGCTCCGCTGCTTAGTGTGGGTTACAGTTTTACTTGCAAACACAATAAGCATGGAAATCTATCTAGGATGACATAATACGAAAACATTACGATCTCCCTATAAGAACAAGCAAGGCGTCGATATGCATTTCATAGAAATGTCTGGGTTTCAGCTGGTTTCTTGCTACAATTTTCTGCTTGTGTTTCTTCCAGAGAGATTTATCTTTCCAATGTAATTTTTCAATTTGTTTCTGGCATTAGCAATGTGCAGGAACAAAATTATGAAGATCAGAAAAGACTTAATCTCTCCCTCCCCCTGGCCCTAATTTTACCTTGTAGACAGTTCTGTAAGGTTTACCCCTCCCCTTTGCACAGCAGAGACTTGAACCAGCCCATGCTGGTGTAGTGAAAATGAATCACATACTCTGGTAAGCTCCCAGATATGAGGGTTATCAAGTGCAAATTTACAATCTAATTAGCAGAGGATTAAACATTGTACCTTGCTGAGGCAGTTGAGCTGCTCTCACCAGAGGGGTTTTACCACCTGTGTAGGCTAAGAAGTGTTTTTACTTGCTCTACAGAGGGTAAAAGCACTCGATGAAGAAATAATGAAGCCCCAGCCACACTGTCCAAGTTATGTCCCTGTTTTAGGCTGTGTATTTTGGAATAGCCCTGCCAACAGATGGGGTTTGCAAGCATCATGTAACAGAGAAATGCTCATCTAGGCTGTCTTCTCACTGCTGTGGTCTCTGGATTATGGCAATGGACAAATTCTAGCCTGGAAATTCCTGCTCTCCCTTCCCACCCAGCCTTCCCAGATTAATGGTCACTTCTGCTAAACCACAGAAGCTCTCAGTGGTTTATATGCAAGGTGGTATCATTGTTTTGTCTCTCCTGGGTTTTGTACATAATTTGTTGAGAGAAATAAAATAGTAATTCCCAATACAGAGAAAACTCACCCTGTTCTTTAAGGTTACACTTGCAGAAAAAGTTGCCTACTGTGTCTGATTCTAGGGGCAACCTGAGAGCAACAGGTAGGTTACTGGGACATAGGGAGGCTGGCCAAGATGTTATCAAGCTCTAAAACCAATGCTACAGACTAGATCACCCTCAGCAGCTAAGTAGAGAAGCCGAAAAAGAAGTCTTGATTCTTCCAGTGGAAACATCTGTCTCTTCTCCTGCAGTCAGTACCTGACCTCTTTTTTAATTTCTTCTGATGCTCTCCACCAAGCCTCTCATTCCATGGTAAAAATTGCTGTAGCTTGTGAATGGATGAGTCCTTGTCATGGCAGGGCACCGTTTTCCTCCAAAGGAATGTTTATATCAGTACAACTGACTTCTGAAGGCATCTTTTAAGGACATGTTTTCCCTGGGGGATTGGCACTCCTTGAGGTATGTGGGTGCACACACCTAGCCTAGGCATGTTTTCAACTATCACGTGTGAGTGTGGCTTGCCCTGCAGGTAATAATTGATCCCAAATAGATGTGTCTTTTAGAGGACAGATGCTCTCTGAAGACCTCCTTACTCCCCTCTTTCTTTTATTCAATGAGTAAAAAGCTCCATTAATAGCTTTCAGTGAATAAAATGCACTGATTGTCTCCTGTTGCTTCATTAGAAGTTCTCTTTTCTACCAAAACCTTAGTTCTAGTTTGTTTTAATAGGAGGTGCTGCCTGTGAGCACCAGGTAGTGTCCAACTTGAATGTGATCAGAGAAGGTTAAAGAAAAGGAGAGGGGACCTTGACACAGAGACAATGCAAAGAGAAATGCAGTAGGTTAATTGAGCACGGAAGCATTTGCATCCAGAGAAGAGCTGCCTAGTTGCTCCAAATGATCCAGTTCTGCAGCCTGCAAGAAAGCCCAAAACCTTGCCTTCTGATATCTCCACGGGTTTGCAGTACAACAAATACTGCTGCTAACAGACTGTGCATGCCAACCTGCAGGGCATGTGCTCAGGGATGAGCTTTTTTATATTAGATGACATCCTAGGCAAGAAAATCAGGACACATGGGTCCACCTCGTAGGATGAGCTCAGGGGATTAAAACCTTCCTCCTCCCAAACGAATAGGACATTCCTTAGCTGGATTACTCAAAGGCAATTTGGAAGGACTGAGATAAGTCTTGATTTTCAGAAGCACTGAAAGCCTCACTAAAAATAGTAATAAAGGACCAGCATGGCCAGTGATCACTGACCAAGCTCTGGGTTTGTGATCAGATCTACACATGTTATGCCTTGACTTGTGAACTGTTTCACTAGGTATTTGCTCTCAACAGAGCCCAGCTCCAAAGTTGAAAATGTCCAGCAATTACTCCCCCAGGAAAGGTGCCAGCACTGAATGCTGGCCTTCACCTTCTCTTGGCAGCCCTCTCACAGCCCCAACAACTCTGGGGCTCTGACCTCGATTAGGCACAAAGCCTTCCTAACATATTCACTGTTGCCAGAGCCCAGCTCCAAAACTGGAAATGTCCATCACCTGCTCCCCCAAGGAAGGTTCAATGTGAAACTGTTCCTAAACAAATCAGATACTGGGCACAAACCTTTTAATGCCTTTTTGGTTTTTTTTTAAGCATGTGATTAAAGTTCTCTTTTCTTGCTAGCTTGACATTAACTCTTCAGTGAGTGATGTTGCTTATCAAATGTAATGCTGCTCCTAGGAGAAGCATTTTTAAATTTTTGTAATAAACGGAAGAAGCTTTCCTGTCTCTTCTTCCCCCTCTCTCTCAAGTCATTTATGGCTTGACAATAGATTATCAAGGGTTGGCTGAGCACTCTCAGTCCCACCATAGCCAGTGGATGGAAGGCTTCCAGCACCTGAGAGGACCAGTCCTTCAGTTCCCATTTATGTCTTATGAACCACACAATAAAGAAGCCTAGGTTGCAAGATGAAGTGACACTTATTTCCCCCACATACGACATCATTTAATAAATTAAAAGCTACTTTTGTCCATTAATTCTTTGCAGCCATTCAGACAAGTATGGGATAAAATTACTATCCTTCAAAATCCCATGAATCAATGCCAGTATTTGGCATACATCACACCCTCAAATCAGCTATAACATGCATGGCAAGCCCAGACCTTGATCAAAAAGTAAACACTTACCTTTCTTGGTTTCACTTTGTCATGGTAGTCATATTGAAAAATCCCCTTGTAGCTAAGTCCCAACCACCAAGGAATTCCCTGCTTGTCCTAGAAGAGAAAACAGAGGGAGTTATATTGAATGAGATGGGGAAATGCTGGAGATTTCCTAGGTTGTTATTCAAAGTGAAGATCTGTTTCTAAGCAATATCTTTGAACGTTCAGGGTGCTGTTAAATTTATCTCTGCTGAATAATCCTCAAGTGACAAAGCTCAGTGGTGTTTAGGAGAGGTCTGTTGCACTTTTGGCCACGACACATAATACCATTTAAAACACCTCATGTGTGATCAGGTTACTCAAAATGCTGCCAGGGGAGGTGAGGAGCTTTGACATGGGTCCCTTGTGCAGTGGTGCATCCTCTTTCTCTTCCCTGTGAATTATTCAGTCTGAACACTCAGAGATTGGAAGGAAGGAAAGCAAATCACCCAGCTGACTTGAATTATGTGGAGGGATTTTAGCATTACTCTTGAAAATGCAGCAGTAATGGGATCTGAAAGCTACCAAGTGATAAGGTCTGACAGGCTCAGACCTAACTGCTTTGTGTCTGAGTGTGCAATAAAATGGTCTTATGGAGTAATGGCTGATATCTGATACCAGCCTCTTTGCAATTTACTGGACCAGAGTCCTCAATGAAATTACATCTGTTCTGTTAATGTGATAGAGAATGGTGGAGTAAAACTCAGCAAAACCAAAACCCCCACATCAGGCAGAAGCAAAATCTATTACGTGCAATATTTGCTGCCTCATTGCTCAGTACCAGCCTTACTGGTACTTATTGATCATGGGGAGCTCACTGGAATAGCTCTCAAGTGTTTGCAGGCTAGAACACCCAGCCCAATCCACCAGATCTTTCTTGATCTACAGTAGTCCGAGAGATGTGGATGATGAAAAGGGTGCTGGAGGGATCCTGTCCTCTGGCAAAAAATGAGGCTAATGCTTTTTGCAAAATGCCATACACATTAGTGGGAACAGACTCCCAGAGGCAGGTACTGTTAGCTGTTTGTGTTTTGATGGTACTTCATGTGTACAAGGCATTACAGTGGTATGAAAAAACATACGATCTGTGCAGAGAGATAATGATGAAACACATCAAAACTTCAGGAGTGATAAATGAGAGAATGTGCTCTGGGGACTGCAGATCTAGCTTTCTTTATCTGTTTATTGATTTCTCTACTTAAAACAAAATAACAACCCTACCCAGCTGGTCAGGCAGGGAAGTAATAATAATATGAGACTGGAAGGTTTGGTGATAAATCATTGGACGAAATCAGGGATTTCATGAATACCTGCAGGAAATCCACATAGTTAGAAGCTGAGAGCTGTCTGGGGAGGTGGATGTGCTATCTCTAGAGTACGGGACAATGATTTGGCATTAAAAAGAGATCTGTATATATCTGTATCCATCTACCTATATCTCAAGTGAAGAGAGCTGCAGTCTGCAGGTCATGGCTGGCTCTAGTTAGCAGCTCATGGATCTACCAGATGGGAAAAGTCTGACCTCCTGAACTACAAAAAGGAGTGAAGAACCGAGCCTGCCAGCAAATTGTCTGGCTTGTCCCTTTGGTGCTGCTTCACTGGCATCACCAGAGCTTGCTGCTGCTTGTGGGCTGAACATCTCCAGCACAATAGGACTGCAAGGGTTTTATCTCCAAGAACAGGATTTTCCTCTTTGGAGCTGTATTTACCAAACATCCACTACAGAGTTGAAATAAGTTTATCTTACCACAGGAAGTGAAACGAGACTTTAGTAGCAGTGTATTGTATTCTGAAAGCAGGATGGTTCTTTGTACCTCTCTCCCTCTCTCTCCAACAACAGCTTAATTCATTAAATGACCCTCTTTTGTAGCACGTACCTTTACTGCGTAATAATGCACTCCGTACGTTGGGAGGGATTCTACAATGCTCATGTAACTGCAAAACAACACATAAGAGAATAACATGCCTGAGAAGTTGAACAAAACCCCCCTTTTAATAAAATAATAAGTACATAAATACTTAAAAATAAAGCATTCAATGAGGTGGGAGACATAGTTACATATTATATTTACAGACCAGTAAATATTTCCTGAGAAAACAAAGGTCACAAGAAATCACTTCTATTTCACTTACTTCACAATTGCCTGGCCTCTCGTCTGACCATTCAGTTTCTTGTAATGTTCAATGACTCGATCCTCACTGGAAAGGAAGAAATATTTTACATAATGGTAGTATCATGACTAAGAATCCTGCCAAAAGGTGAAGAGAGATTTCTGTTAACTCAGCTGCTGACTGGGGGATTCCAAAGATGCCAAGCAAAAGTGTGTTAGATGCAGCCCAGGATAAACAAGGGAGACTCACAGAATGAGAATAAAATTAATTTTCTAGGAGCTGGTTTTATGGAAGAACCTTTTTTTTACTCACAAACAAGGTATCTAGGTGTACAGACTTTTCCCTCTCTGCATTACTTTCCTTATCTACGAACAATGCCCATGGTACTGCACTGTGTGGCAAACAGCTGCTCAAGCTGTTTTAACCTACCTGCTGCAAGTTCTTCCCAAGCCCACCAAGTTCTCAGAAAGCTAGCAAAGCTTTCTAAAATTAGTGATCAGCAGGAGCCCTTAACCTTACAGATTACTCCTCACTGCAACTGCACAAAACCATGTAGAGGAGCACTCGTGGGAGTACTTTGGAGAAATATCTCTCAGCAAGGAGTTAAATTTCTGGTGTACACAGAGGCAATGTCTGTAACAGCAGGTTAAAGAGTGACAGGGAATGTTTCCAAGGCACTCAGGCCTGGGTGTCTTTTCTGTTAAAGTACTGATGTGTCTTTGCACATCAGGTTATACTGCTGTGCATTCCCCCAGGCAAATCCTGTCGATGAACTGGGAGTTAGCATCAGCCAGGGCCCATTCCCAGCACTGCTTTGGAGACTAAGACAGTTTCATGGTATAGATGGAGGCTCTTCCACACCAGTGGGCCTGTGTGTCAGAGAACAGTTCTGGGTGTGTTTGGCAAATACATGTGAGACATTCACCTGTATGTGGTCGAGACGTAGCATCCAAGAGTGGATCAGCATGACCCAAATGACAGACTGAGAAACACTTCCAGATTCACTGTTAAAGAATCTCCTTCCTTATTCTCCAGTGAATAGGTAGCAGAAAAGCATATAACCAGAGGAGGTATTTGATGCATACAATCAGCTGTGCTAGCAAGGCCACAGCATGGTGAAGTATAAACCAAGGATCACCTTTCGAAGGTGCACAGCACTCTCTGATTTCAGTAGCATTCCTCTCAATCTGTGGCCATGCAAATCATCACAGTCTCCACACCTGATACTTTCAGACTGGTCTGACTTTGTTTTTTCTCTAACATCCAGTGATGCAATACCCACAGGACCAGCCCTGTTACTTGGCACGACAGAACACTCAAGTCCTGAGGTATAAACCTGATCTCTCGCTCTTTATGTTGCAACACCAAGGATAAGGAATCTGTTGAGTCCCCTTGAGATACTGAACAGACCTTGCCAGTCCAAGAGGAAGGAAACCTGAACTACCTTTATGCCACTGTTGTACCCTTTCAACCTGGCACTGCATAAGCTTCCAGTAGTACCAAGTGTCTATCTAATGGCATCATGCTGCATGTGGTTTAGGCCAATGTGACATGGCACTGCTCCCTCCCTGCATTTTCTAGGTCCAGCTGGGGCCCCCGGTGGGGCTTTTAGAGCCATCCACACAGTTGTCCACCATGCAATATTCCTACCCCAAGCAGAACTGAAGCTGGTTTTATTGCTGAACAGTGTGAAGGAGCACAGCAGTGGGATGGGATGGTCTGGTAGATGACCTCACTGCAAATGCTCAAAGATGCCCACAGGGACTTGTGTGTAAAACTGCAAAGGGTTTCAGTAGCCCAGCTAACACAACTGCATCTTCTCACTGCTGCCTTCCCCACATGCATCCTTGTGCCAAGAGATCTGCATGGAGCCAGAATCTCTTTTGGAAGGAAGTTTCCCTGCCCCTGCTGGGCACAGCCTTCATAATGAATGTCCTCAGTGATGTCACAGGTAGAGGCCACACAGACCCTGCTGTGAGGAACATCCTCACACAGAAGATGTTCTGTTCTGTGACATCACAAGGAGGATAAACTGCACTGCAACATGACAAACAAGTCGTTCTGTGCACAGGTGGGGCATGGGGCATGGCACAGGGTTGCTGAGGACTGTGCATCCATCCCTGGTAATGCAGGGAGGAAGGGAGAGGATCTAAACCACCAGTGTAGACAGCACAGAGCAATTAAAAGTTGATGGTCTGTTGGATTGTCAGCAGGGCCAGCTGTTCCCCCACAAGCCTGTAATTTGTCTGAGAGTAACTGCTTTCCTTACTCACTCGCCAAGTGACTTCCACTGAAAGTCACTTGTGAAAATTAAAGGGCTCTTCCTGGGGCAAGGTGATGTCCCCCAAGCATGTCACAGCAGCTACAGTGTGCTGATTGAGTCATTGACAAATTATGTGGGAAAGGAATGGTCCAGATTTCCCATAAAATCCCTCAGAATAATTTTAATGCTTAGAAAACAATCCGTAAGCTATAAATTCAACAGCTATGAAACCATATTCAGCCCACTGATCCAAGCGGGTACCACAGATGTTATGGGTGTGTACATGAAGGCAGAGTCCAGGTCTCCTGCCACGATTATCATAAACAGGATTACTTCTGGAGCAATAACTGAATTACATGAGTGTTCAGTACTGGAAGATCTCCAAAACCCATCATTCTTAATAAAAAAGATAGACAGAGAGGGCTTATAGCCCTTTGAAATTACCTCTTCAAACCACGATTACATGTGGATGTAATTCCTCTGTCTCAGACGGGAACAAACCAGGAATGACTTCTCAGAAAACAATGGAGAGTTCCAGTGGAAAACGGTCTTAGCTTTGGTTTCCACTCGGTGCAGTTTATTGTACAGCTCAAGCTCTCATACTAATGCCATTCAAGGAAATGATGGATGTCACTACAGGATGGTTTACCTAATGTGATTCTGAATGTTACCTGCTTTCTTACAAATGATTATTGTAAAATAATGGGTATGTTCCCTGAGCCATACCCTTTGCATAGGGAAGGGAATTGATGGCCCATTTCCTTCAAAAGGACAGCTTAGCTGTCAGGGAGCCTTCCTGAACACTGGGATGAGTAAAGTGTTGTTCTCAACCCACACTAAATGATGTGGGCTAGTCCAGGTTCTACTCAATCCTCCTAAAAAGTCAGGCAACACTCTCCATACCTCCATTGCCTTGTTAGGATTTTGATGCTTTTCCTTTACATTGTATAATGTTTTGAGGTCTAAGGATGTTACGTGCCAGGTAAGTATCTTCCTTGTTTCTACTTTTGGACACAAAAAATCAAGCCTGCATTATCTATTGATTGAGTCATGAATATTTAAGGGTGGGATCTGCTGCCTTTCACTTTTCTACAACACTGAACTAGTCACACTTTGGGGAAAGAAACAGATACTCCAGAGCACAATTCAGCCTGACAGCAAAGGGAGCTGAGGGCACCTAGCTCAGAAGGAGAGGTGTATGCTGAAGAAATGTTTGTGGTCAGATAAATCCCACCCCAGCTGTGTGACAGTCGCTCCTCTAACAGTTCTTTGACCTTCATTTTCATTCCCTGAACAAGAAGGATCATCCAGCACAGAGGTCACTCTCTGCCTCCAGCTCCGGGATGGAGGGGTAAGCCCAGCATGTGCCAGGGAAAACAAGCAAAATCATTCACGGGTCAGAAGGAGGATTAACAGAGCTTATAAACATTGTCCCTTATCATTTCAGCTGTTCATCTCTGAGCGGCTGCCGTGCTGCTATTGACAGCTGGGACAGTGCTGGGACACTGCCTGGACCACCAGCTGACGTGTCCTCTCCCCCTGCTCTGGCTTGTTGCTGTGTCAGTGACACAGAAACTCATTCATAACGCAGGGCTGACAGAGGATGTTTAACTAATGTGGAGACATGGAGGCTGCTGAAGCACCAGTCTGTTTGTCAGCTTGTAAAACATTCCCCCCAGAGCTGCAAAAATTTGTATGTGGATGATACCCTGCAGCAGGCAACTCTGATAAAGATCTTTAGAACTACCAAGAAATCCCTCTTGTCCCAGCAGCTACAGAACTGGTCGACAGACAACAAGGAAATGCAGGACCAGAGTTCCTCATCATCAGATCAAGATTTTCAAAGGTAATTGTTTTCCTGCTCTCTTCCCAGCACTCTGAGCTGTTTCAAATAGCTGTACACTCATTGCTGTACCTTACTGTTCTGTTTCTAACCTTGTCCACTTTGATTATATTCTCAAACTTACATCTTTTTTTGCAGTCATGTGCTGTCCCACTGAAGCCAGCAGAACATCTCTCGGGCTGAAGGAACCAAAAGCTAAACAGTGATTTTCATCTGATATTTTCAGAGGTGATTTTTCTTGCAATGCTGATGCTTTAGATTGCTAAAACCAAGCTTGCTTTCAAAATCTATTGGAATCTAGGTGAAATCTGTTTTCCCCCTGGTTTGTCAAAAATCTCATTCTAGCACCCACTTTTGTGCCATTGCATCTCCTCCTTCCTTTCTTACTGGCAACCTAGTACCACGCTGGCTTGCTGGGGAGGATCTGAAATGAGATAAAATGCAGTGACAATGTCTGGAAAGGAGTGCTGTGAACTAACACGGGTTCTCTTCTGTCTCACTGTGATTAGTTTTGTGTCTTACATAATAAATACTGTCAGCTGTTTCCATGCATGGGCAAGAGAAATCAAAACTCAGGCCCTCAGTTCCCAGACTGTGTGGGAGGACCAGAAGCTCAGCTTTCATTTAAAAGAAAAAACCTAGCTCCTTCTTGTTTCACCAGTAACCAATGATGCTAAGAGATGCTTGAGAAAAAGATGTGCAACTTATTCTTAAACTGTAGAGAGCTGGATACAAAAACTTGATCATATGAAAACTACAAGCTTCATCCTGGTTGTGCTATCTACAAACCTCTAGGAAGAGGTTACTGTGAAGGGAAAGGCCTGCAGCAAGGGTGTGCAGCCCAGAGACTCTATGAAGATGGAGCCAGAGGCACCAAACTGTGTTTATTTAGCTCTCAATGCATCTCAGAGTCCAGGACTCATCCCACTGGTGTCTGATAGGAGCAATGGGAGATATTTTTCCATGGTGTATGATGGAAATGTTATTTTATGCCAATCCATCACGGGATCCTGTCGAAGGTATCACAGTATCACGCCTTGCTGAAGGTATCATAGTATTTATTTGATTATCTGTTTTATCACCTTAGTCCATTTCAGCCTCTACAAAGGTAGCATAGAGTTCTTTTGCTTGTTTGTTTTAAACTAACTACAGCAATTACCCATCCCACCTCTAATGTTTTAAATGCTTCTTTCTGGAGCTGGAAAGTCTCTCGTTATTGCTTTGTGATAATGCTAAAGAACAGCAGCATAAAATTGACTGCACAGAGGAAAGAAGAGGATGGACTTCATATCCAGCATGTAATCTGCAGGAGATGCACAAGTGTCAGAAAACACAGTTTAAAAAATCCACCCCTTCAATCACCAAAGTTTGACCTGTACTTCAGAGGCTTTTCACCTGATCGACCAGCAGCCTCTTCTTGAGAGCATCCAGCATTTCAGAGGGCATTTATGAAAAAGCCATCATTAAAAAATAATGAACTACTGATGTATGAGAGGTCTTCAAGACCTGGCTACTGAAGTGAAATCACAAGGGAGTCACAGGACTGTAGCCACTGGTTTTATTACCCCATTGCAAAGCACCAGCTTCCCAACCTGCGACCTGATCTCAGTCACATGAGAACTCCCACAAAATGAAATAGAGCTGCAAGAAGTGCAGTACCTTGTGTATAACTGTAAATAGCTGCATTCTGAGCACGAGGTTTTTATGTGGCTCTTCTTGCTTCAGGTGACTGAACATAGCTCTAAGCCAAGGAGAGTGTCTTACAGACAGAGGCAGTCCCAGACTTCACTGAGATTTCCCAGCAGAAGTCCTTCGCATAGGCATTGGTGACTAACACTTGCTGACAGCGGGGGCAGAGAGATGCTGATGGGCTGATCGTGTCACCTCCTTCCTGTGCACAGACACCACCACAGGCAACAGAAGCAAAGGCCGCATGGGCACTTGAATAAGACCTCTGATCATGTTGCCACTGAAGGGTCAGATTTGCCTTCTCTAATCATGGCTACTTGTTCCTGTCACTCTTCTCGTGTTGGCTTTTAGCTTGAGCTGCCAGTCTGTCAGTCAGAGCTGGCCACCGACCTGGCTGCAAAGGCACTGTTTATTTTTTTTAATGTGTGGGTTAATTTGTGCAAAAAGGAAGGAAATACTCCAAGCAGGGAGACGATTCTGCTTCCAGTTAAATGTCAGCCTACGTTTATCAAATTTTTATGAAGATTTGGCTTCATTTTAGACAGAAATACCAGGAGACTGTGCTGACCCACAGCTTTTCCATAAGAGTTCCTAACTTCAGCCTGGGACTCCAGGTGTCTCCTAATGTGCTCATAATGTCATTAGAAGACTTCACAGCCCAGCTTGTACATTGTGTACAGCTAATTCTGGTATTGTAGCCATCCAAGGAAAAGTGAATGGCATTCCTGGCAAAGGGAAGAGTTGAGACCATAAACTACAAACTGTTCTGTTTCCCTGTGCCATCCTCAGATCACCAAGATGCTGAAATTAAAAAAGTAGCAGATAAAGAAGTTCACTCCCACCCCCAGGCTTAGAGCCTAATGCTTTAAAGACAAACATGAAAGAGAAAGAAACAGAAAATCAAGTGAAAGCATCTCCCCATTAATGAACAGTCTTTCTCCAAATTCTTTCCTGTGTGCACAGATAAAAGGGTTAGGCAGGGCAGCACAAAGAATCTATGTGTGAGGTGTACGAAATATAATTGTTCCTGCTCCTACCCTGGATTTAATTTCCAGTGCAATACAGGCAGAGCTCACAAGCCTCTACCTCTGAACACCACCTAGTTCATATAAAAGGAGAAATACATCACTTTTAGTTCAGCTGTGCCATACAGACAGAAGAAGCTCAAAAAAGCAGTGCAAAACATTGACATTTCAAACTGGGAAAACTTTACACTGATGCAAAATGTTGGAAAAGGAAATGGCACATTAGGCCCCTTGATTTCATTGGGACACTTGCATGTTTACAGTGAATTTTCTGCCCAGATGTAACCAGCCGTGTGGCAATCAGGGGAACTGAGGCTCAGGGTGGTTAGCTCTGCTCATGTTGGATCATGCAATGAGTCAGAGATAGACCCAGAGCTAGAAGGCAGAACGACCTGCATCCAAGTTCTACTCTCAGATCACTAGAGTCAGGTCCTGCATAAGACTGCAAAGCTGCTCATCAAGTGATACATTACCAGTAAGCGAGGGAAGGATGCTCCTTCAGTGCTGGTGTTGGAAGGGCTGGCAGCTTCTTTAATTCATTCCTTACAACTTCATTGCTGAAAGAGAGTTCAAAAGGAGGATCACGCTACAAGAAAACAACCACAGTATTTGATATGACCTGACCTAGCTGGCAGGCTGCTATGGCTCTACATCTGTTCCTCCTTAACAAAAGGCACCAAGGTTTCCTTTTTCTTTTCTCTATTTATTTTAAGGCAGCCCAGTTAACTTTTCCCTCTATTATCAAAATTGGAGAGAAGCTCTCCCAGATGGTTATGTTGAAGCACTTCCTACCAGTGACTGGACACGAAAGCCACCATGTCACGTTTCATTGAGCGGGGTTCCGCGGACATGTTCATGAACAGAAAAAAAACAAACAAGGGGAAGAGAAGAAAAAGTGATGCCTTCAGCTGCAATAAGGCATCTTTATTTAATGACTCGCAACCTGCTGAAAAAAATAACAATTTACTTTCTTAGCATCCCAGGTTGCTCTTAGCCTCTTGCCTCGGTGACCTGGCCTTTGCACAGCATCTGAATTTGCACTGAATTTGGATCCTGCTACACAAAATCCTCCGTGGACCAGGTCCAACCACTTCACCAGCATTCTTCTGCCTCCAGCCTCTGGTGGCCACACTGGTTAGCTGGAGCAACATTGCTGCACACCAGTGATCAGGGGGAGCTCATGAAACAGGAGGGAGATTCTTGCAGATGAAACCATAGGATTTCCTCCTACAACCCCAAACCCCTTCCCACTTATAAACAGAAAAGAATTGTGTGCACATGTAAAAAATTACCTCGGAGGCTTGGGAAGGAAGGTGGAGTTGCAGTTACTTTTAAAATTTCAGAAACACACAGCCAAGAGGTTCAGACAGGACACTGAGGAGTGTCAAAGAATTAATGTTTATTAGCTTATTTCTTAATAGCAGGGGTTTTCTGCCTTCTTGTACCCTGCCCTTTATCCTGCCAAAAATGTGGCTGTCCTGGAGCTGTGGAGAGCAACACCTCTTCCAGAGCTCCAGCCCACTGGCTTCTGTAGGGCAGCAGGGCCATTAACCAGGTAGACGGGTAGTCTTGGCATCCCCAGATGTAGACCAACCATCCTAACATCTGCTAAAGGCCTAAGAGCCCTTGGACATCCCAGGCTACCCCCAGTTTTGTTCTTGTCTCTGGGATAGTCTGCCCGGTGGCTTGTAGAGATGTGATACTGCTTCAATTGTTAGTAAAAATCTTCCCACAGCATTTCTCCATTTGCACAACCCAGCAGCAGGCTTTGCCTGAGACCTAGGTGTGTTTGTCTTAATTGGAGTTTATGGGTTAATTGCGAGGTTGAGCCATAGGGTAAATCTGTAACATAAATCCTGGAACAGGCTTTTTTGGGTATGTCTACAGGCATTTATGATCATGGTAGTTCCCTGACAATCAATTAAGTAGTTTTAAAACAGGACCACAACTTCTGATTGAGATGTATCTATGACAGAGATGCCCAAATATCAATTAGGTTCAAATTTTGCAGGATGAAGATGTGTAGAACAGCACTGACAGGAAATGACTAAGGCAACCCCTTCCACCACACATCTGGTAAAGGGTCTGGAGAGCAAGTCTTATGAGGAGCAGCTGAGAGAACTGGGGTTGTTTAGCCTGGAGAAAAGGAGGCTCAGGGGAGACCTTCTCTCTCTCTACAACTAACTACCTGAAAGGAGGCTGTAGCAAGGTGCAGGTCAGTCCGTTCTCCCAAGTAACAAGCAATAGAACAAGAGGAAATGGCCTCAAGTTGCTCTGGGAGAGGTTTAGGTTGGATATTAGTAAAATTTCTTCACAGAAAGGGTTGTCAAGCCCTGGGACAGGCCGCCCAGGGAGGTGGTGGAGCCCCCATCCCTGGCAGTATTTAAAAGATCTGTAGATGTGGTGATGAGGGACATGGTTTAGTGGTGGCCAGACAGTGCTGGGATAACAGTTGGACTTGATGATCTTAAAGGTCTCTTTCAACCAAAATGATTCTATGATTTTATGATTCAATGGCAAGCACATAGAAAACCACTGAGTAGCACCCCATATGTGAAGTCAAATGATTGTTGACAGTGTTTCAGCACCCACTCCTGCCTAAATCCCATGGGCATCTGACCATCAGGGAGATCTTCCTTTGTAAGTGCAAATGCTCCAAACCTAGTCAGATTTTTGATTCCATGGCAGGTAAATAACTGCACAAGTCTGAACAAGAAGCTGCTCTGTTCTGTGTTATCTGTTGATCTGGCAGTTCTGTTCTGTGACTGACAGCCTAGAAAACAAGCTGTTGCTGTTTACAGAGCTTGCTGGGTCTGCCCAGAGATGTCTCCTCCACAGCATGTGCATAATCACCTCTCAATGATTTTTTTGACATTTTGAAAGAAACTGGGGAAAAAGAGTAGAAGCCGGCACAATCGGAGCACAAGCAGCTGTCACTGCCCTCGAGTGAAGATTTTGAGGCTGGCTGCTCATAGAAGGAAGTTGAGAAATTTCCAAAACTTTTCTGGGAAAACAGGGAGTCATTTCCAAACAGGGACTTTCTGAACCCAGAAAGCTGTCAAACAGGGCAAGATTAGTGGTGACTAACCATCTCTGACAGTCTGGGAGAAAGCGTGAATCAGTAATGGCTCCCATAAAAGAAAGGTCTAACACCAGTCAGCTCCATCTGTGAGGACCAAAGCTGGCTTGCATTGTGATAAAAAGTCTTCTAAGAATCAGAGAAAAAGACATTCTTAGTGATGTTGTTGGATGGGATTACCATTTCTGCTCAGTACCTAGAAAATCCATAAAGGTAGTGCCTCACAACTTCAAAGTGCCAAATGTATTTCAGGTAATCGCTTCCAGGAACAAAAAGGTATTTCATTCTGTGGCCCATGTATTCACTAAGTCTACTGGCAGGACTCATCTCAAGACAAATGAATTTAAACTCCTAGAAGGGTGTCCCATCAAGAAAAAGGAAAAAAGTAATGACTCAGGTTGCATCTGAACTAGTGGCCATGAGGTCAGTTTCCTCCTGGCTCCTTTTAAAATGCCAAGCCCCTTCATTTTTAAAATGATTCCAGCAGGATCACAAGTGGTTTTGTACTTGCTGACTTTCCCACTCTTTCTAGTGAACTATCTCAGGGTGTTTATTTTATTATTGTACTTAGAAAGTGTTTAATCCAGCCACTTGTGCTGCATTTTTAATTTGAAAGTGTCCAACCTCCAGGGCTGTTACATATGGAAGGGTGCTTTTGATAGAGATTTATTAATATAGAGGGGAAAGGCTCTAGACACACTTTCTCTGTGCCCTCTAGACCACTTTATTCCTGCACTATGGTGGAAATCACAATATTTAAAAGACTGAACAACAATATGAAAACTGAACTGGAAAAATCACCTGCATAGGTTCCTGAAAACTGGTTAGATATTCAGAAATAAGGTCAACTGACTGGAGAATAGACCTAGCAAACAGAACTCATGAGTTCTGGTCTTAGTTCTGGTACCGTCTGTTTAATGAGTCTTGGCCAAATAAATTAATCACCACATCTCAGCATTTTTATCTACACATGGGGGTAAAAGGCCTCCCCAGCCGCTTCACAAGCATTTGGTGAAAAACAAGTCTTTGCGAACCAGCTGCAGTATTTCTGAGCAAGATTACGTGTGCAGTTGTCTCAAGAAATCCATACATTTCTCAGCATGTGTAATAGCAATGATCAGTAACAAACCCAAACTGCAAGCTAAAGTTATCAACACTTCTCAGCTTGGTAATTCATTCTGTTGAATGCGAAGAGCAAATGCAGAGTTTGAGATTCTCGGATTAAACGGTACCATTTGAAATACAGTGTTTAAGGTCTTCTCCATAAGGTTGCAAGAATGCAGCCTGGGTTTTGTAGACTCTTTATAAATTCTAATTGGTTAAATGTCACTTGGTTACACAGAAAGAAAAGTAAGCCTGAAACTATGTTGGATTACCATCTGCTCAAGCGTTGAAATTATTGCGAAATT
>JANHGN010020786.1:0-27115 GCA_024605025.1 Megaceryle maxima | reverse complement strand
GGTTACACAGAAAGAAAAGTAAGCCTGAAACTATGTTGGATTACCATCTGCTCAAGCGTTGAAATTATTGCGAAATTCCGCTTCACAGGAAACTGACCATTTGCTTTCTTCCCTTGTTATTCTTTCATATGTTGCCGGGAGATACTTGGAGTTCACTCGAAACATCTCATATTGCTTAACAGGAAGAAATCAAGCAATGAGAGCCTGTCTGAGGGCCTAGCTGCAACAGTTCAGGATTTTGTTTTACTTAGGATTTTTTATTTCCCCTCCTCAAACCGAGGGACACGGGATCTCTATATGTTACTTCCAGCTGCTTTAACCTAGATGCTGTTTAAGGTTGAAGAACTGGAATTTGAACATTTCAAACCAAAGTTGGTGTGACTTTTCCAAAGACTTTGGTCAATTTCAGACTCAACTCTAAATCCAGCAGAATTAATTTAGGGGAAAAATCTCACCTATTTCAACAACACTGTATGCCCCCCCATTAGCTAGGGCACCCTGGTTCCTTCCTCTGTGTAGGCCCAAAGAGAGTCACACCTTTAGGGTCTGTGTTCACTAAGGAATTGAAATTTGTCCTGCCCATGCTCTGCCAACCAAGTGTGACTCAGCCCCCAGCTAGAAACAAGATTAGCTTGAGACAGTTATCTTTACATCTGTCTGCAGAATACTAGTTCAGGAGCTTTATGCATGTGATTCTGTGCCTTTTAAGTAAAAAATTTTGTAGGTAATATTGAAAAGCACAGATTCAATCTTTAGTGTCCTGTTCAACCTGAGAATCAGCTGAGAAGGGATACTCGGTTTTCCTGAGTTCAGTGGTATCTCCCAGCCCAAGTGTAAACCTTTTTCAGTCTTGTCAGCTGAAGCATTTGGGGGTTCTCTTAAATAGCATGAAAACCACTCTCCCTTAATGCACAGGACTAGGAACTTCTTAAGGAGAGTAACTTTTTACTTTAAACCTCACTCTGCCTAAATCTGCGTCAACTAAGAGATGTGCCCTATGAAGAACTGTGCTTACAAAACACCGAGTTGGACCAGGCCACTTAAAGCAAACACTGAGAAATACTTTCCTTAGTTGATCTAAATGGGTTCAGAAGTTCAGGGTTTCTGATGGGCTTGTTGTTGAAATGAAACACACATTAGAAATGGAAAGAGCTTAGTCGAATTGCTCTCCATGGATGCCAAACTGATCTGTCAGGGCTATCGTGGCATCTTAGCTCAAGACACATAAGGGTGACTCAGACTGTGTGCTCTCCAGGCTTTCCAAACACTTGGCAGGCATTTGCATCTCCCAATGTAGGCGGTACTCTGAGATGGCAACAATCAGTGGTAAGAGACTTGTGCATGATGATGCCGTAACAAGGGATGTAGGACATGTGTTTGAAATGGCACATAAGCCACTTCTGGGGAAAGGAACAGGGAGTACTATGAGCACAGTCATTTTTCCAAGGCACAGGATGATTCCCTCAAAAGCAGCAGTGGGAGCTGCTGTCATTGTAGATGCTGCAGTTCACAGAGGTAGGAAACTGACTGCTAGTGTTCACAAGATCAGTTCTGGATCTTGAGCTCCCATGAGGCCCCAAAAGTCTGCATTCAGGAGTCTTGAACCAGCTCCTTGTGATCCAGCACTGGGTGCAGTGGGCTTTGGAGGTAAACACACTGACCACTATGGGCAGTTGCTGACCTGCAGCTGAAATTGTCACCCTTTGGCATTGGCTGTTCCAGTGCCTGCAGTGACCAGCAGTGACTCACAGAAAAGCCTCCCACAGGGAAGAGAATTCTCCCATGGCTACAAATGAGACAGTGCTTACGCACCTTTCTGGATCAGGGCCAATGAGAAACTTCCAGTCTCTCAGGCTGTAAATCTGCTGGTGGCAATAGACAGGACAGGTGTGGGAAATCTGCAGCCTGCGTTCCAAGCATGCAATCCTTTAGAATTAACTTATTTCTTCAAAAACAAAGCAGGAGTTCAAGAGTTCAGCCTTCACACAATATGTGCTGCCACGCACAATGTATTATCTTTAAATCTCAGCAGCAAGACATTCACAACTGCGGAGCTTCTCGGTTTCAAAGAGTAGCCACTTCTATTTAAAACAGCGTTTCAAAAACAACTAACTTCAAACACTGAAGCTAACTTCAGCCCTGAGAGAAGTCAGAACATTTGTATCCATCTGCAGTTCTCTGGCTGGCCCCAGGCTTGATTTGCCTCACAGATTTTACACTGCTGATAGGAATAACCACAAATCTCAGCAGGCAAAATCTTGACCACAATGACCTCATGTTGACTTCAGTAGCACCTGGATCTCACCCAGCACATAAACCCATGTCAGTGCACATTAGAGGGGAGCTGCTGGACGGACATCCCTGGAGATGCTAAGACTTCTACACCACAGAGGGCAAGGGCAGCATTCTTCTACTTTCTTCCAATAATAGGCTTTAAACTCCACTACTGTGGCAGTTCACTTTGCCACCAAAGCCCATCTATACATTAAGATCCCTGGCAGTGTCATCAAGTTGTTGTTATGACACCACTTCTCTTGGATGTAAGGATTCCCTCTTCAAACTACTGTGATCCACGTATGGAAATAGCTAACTGTTTTAATGGGGATGGTGATGGTGGCCACACAGACGTGGAGGAACCTGTTAACACCATGTGTTGAGGTATCTTCTTTGTTCTCAGAGAAGAATCCTTCTATCTCTGTGGCCTAGAGAAAAGCACTGTGATAAACTCAACCAATCCTTTTACAGGGGACATCAAACAGCTTTTAGCAGATGGATGCTTTCCGCCAGCTGCTTCCACTATCTGGAAAAAGATACTTGAAAAGAAAATGGTTTTAGTCCTATTACCCTGAGCCATCTGATTCCTTTCTATGCTGTTTCACAGACTGAATGTACACTTGCTGGGTGTGTTTTCATCATGTTCAAGATACTCTGAGAAACATTAAATATAGCTCTTCACAAACAAGCAGTGGAAAATGTGGTTTATCACAGGTTTGACTGGCAAAACTGTGCTTGGACCAGCTCTTCTGGGCTAAGCACTTGGCAGTGCCTCGAAGACCAGACTGAAAAGTGGAAGAACCACATGCACTCCAGTACTCCCTAAATACACACTGCTGATAGCTGAGTGATTCCAGATCGGGTGGAAATGAAAAATGAAGCAAGACTGCGCTTGTGTTTCTGTGGTCAGATGCATGTCAGGATTTTCAAAGTGACTGAGGTTTTGAGAAGTGATAAGGCAGAAATGAAACTTCCTTTTAGCAAAGGTTACCTTCTGTCATTTTAGATGCCATGATGGGCAGGCAATTTTTGCAATGCATCATTTCTTTTCATTGATTTGTTTCAATTTTATCTGTCTAGAAGTCCCAGTCCACCAGAAGGTGGAAGGTGGAATCTGCCTGTTGTTCACAGCCTCCTACGGGTGCACAGAGTATCATTATAGTCTTCTCTCGGTCTATCTTGGTGCTGACAAAATGAAGACACCTCTTTGGGCTCATGTGGCAATTCAGCCTCACTGGCCATTCACACCTTGTTTTCTTCTCTGAAACTAACTTCAAGGGATATTGTGGTCCTCCAGCTGAACTCATGTTCAGGTCAGTAAAAGTAAAATATGGAGTATGTGGAATTTTTAGCATAGACTCTTCTCCTGAGTTTCAGATGAAGAACTTTCATGTTTCTTACATGAAGCATCAAACAGGCATCTGACCTTTGGTTGCTACTAATGTGCAATTGACAGATACCATCAACTTAAATGAAAATTCTTGGGCATTTCATTAACAGTCTTCTGAAACACCAAGCACAGCCACCTCTTTGAATTTCTTACAGCAAGTCTGACGATTTAGCTCAAGGGATAGCAGAAGTTCAACAAAATCAATTATCTAAATTATGATTTTGAGAACTCTGTCTAAATCAAGCTGAAATATCAATTAGTGATAGAATTTTAATGTTGCCTCTGGCTGGATCTGTGACATAACAGTGATTGTAGAGTCATTTCCTTAGCAATTTCCTTCCGAAGACTAGTCTATTTCCTGAACTTCATGCGCATGTAAAGAGATTTGTCAACAACAAAGTCACAAACAATGCTGTTTGCAAGGCAGGCTCTGGTCAAAAGCCACATTTTGTGAAGAAATGATTTCAGGAAGTATGATGTCTATGTTAGCAGTGCATTCCTGCTGCTCCACAGCTACAACTGAGTCCCATCGCTCACACAGTGATTTTACCAGATTCATTCTCACAGCACACAATGGCAAAAACTTTTAAGTTCACCTACCTTGAAAAATCTCCCTTTGCCTCCTGTAAAATGAAGAAGAGAAATTAAAAATAGATCATTAAAAATAGAAAGAAAAAAAAAAAAGAAAACAGCTGTTCAAGATTTTCCATTTGCAAAATTCATTTAGCAGCAATTTCCTGTTGTAATTGATTCCTCATGTATTTTTTGGAACCAGTATCTAATGTCAAGTGCCATGATACATGCAGTGAGCTGGGCAGATTAACAAACAAAAGGTTTGCCTGATACAGGGCCAGATGGTTCCTCATTCTGCTAGTGGATACCCAAGAAGCTGTAGGAAATAATGCTAGTAAATAATGTTTTGACTCAGTGTGGATGCTACATTACTAGAAGATCTCTGAAGTCTCAGTGACTTTGCAGCTTCTAAGGCTGCAACCCTCCTGACTATTTTTAGGAGTATTCTGTCTATTTTCTAGTAGCTAGACTTTCAAAAAAGCTGTCTCACTGTCAGTTTTCAAAGAGATGCAAGATAGAGGTCTCTCTAACTCCTTGCTGGGTGTTTGGGGAGTATTCAGATCCCTTAATTATATATCTATATATTTCTGTTTATTACTGTCACAGCCCAATGTTAAAGGGCTGGGTAATGTTCCATTCCAGGGGCTAGATTAGTACCTGAGTCTTATTGCCTATCTGGCAAACCCTCAAAATCTGGTGAGTCCCCTCCTCGACAGATGTAATATACATTTTGCATTTTCCATAGGCAATACACATTCTACATGATGGATGCTGAAGCACCTTATTTACCATCAACTACACAGAAAGCACAGGACAAGAATGTAACTTGTGCAGCGAGGGAATTTTCGTTGCCAAGAGGACCAGGTTTTGCACTCAGGTCTTTGGTCTTTCCATCCATCCATCCATCCATCTGTCCATCCATCTGCAAAACCTGTTAGCCAGTGTCCAGTAGCATTTCAGTCCTGAAGCTGAGGTTAAGTTCAGAGCTTTGGGGGTAATTTACTTTCTTCTGTTAACATGACAATTTGAAATAAGGTTGCAGACTAAATCACTTGAGTTCTTGACAATCCTTTACTGTCTTCACATTGCTCTCTGAGTGGCAGACAAACCTTCCTCTGGTTCATAGGAAGGAGTCCTTGAACATATCATGATTATAGTTCAACACAGAGCAAAACCCAAAGGATTTGCCCTGGCCTGCACAGGGATGAGCATACTGAATTTACAAAACAGTTTTGTAGGGTAGATTCTCCCTATTTCAGCTCTTTGACCTAAACACCGCAGTGAGAAGTAGAACAAAATGCAGTATGATACCTCTTGTTTTGCTTGGCTCCTGTCACAGACATGTTGCAGTAATTTCTTGTTACAGACAGCAGCGGTGTGCCTTGTTTTGACTGTTTTCATTAAGTCACACATCACACTACTACAGGAATACACGTAACATCCTGTGTTTGTGATGAGAAACAACCACAGCAACAAGGGTTACAGGGGCAGATCTGGGTCTGGCTGTACAATCACTGAGTGCTCAAGTTATTCGTTAGGATAAGCAGACAGTAAATTCATAACTCTATTGCTGCTTCTCACAATGAGCCTGTTGTTTGATGTGTATTCCCCCAACAGCCAATATGAGATTTCTATAATGTGCTTTTAATTGAGTCCCCCATCCTGACTCTCTCGCTCCATTTTTGTTACATAAAGCGATTTTAATGAAGATTCAAATCCCTACGCATTAATTGCTACTTTAAGATGGAAAGTGCTACAGAAGTGCAATGCATTGTTATTTATTAGGGCAGTCTGATGAGATGGTTTGTCTGCTCACATGGATCCTCAGAGCTTCATGGCTGAGGGGAAGAAAAATGAAAACTGCACTGTACAAAAGCGAAATGAGGATCATCTGACAATTATGTCTGATCTTCTCCCACAGTCATGCTCCTGAAAAGAGATCTTTTACAAAAAACACCTCTTCTACCCTGTAGATAATTTGCTGTCTGATTTCCTCCCCTCTTCCTGAAGAGCAGGACTTTCAAAGACTCTTTTTTTTTTTTTTCCTGGAGAATTTTTTTGGGAAGTCTTTAAGCTGTTCTGCCCATGTTGGAGAATACACAGTTGCATGTGTAGAAGTTTATGGAGTTCATCAGAGGGCCAAGCTCCATTAGGAAAACAAATGCAAGTAAAGTCACTGGAGAAGAACCCATTGCATATGAATTTCACCTAGGAAATTGCATTTGTCACCTGGATTGTCCCTGGCTTTACATCATACCTGAGGGTCTTGGATATCTGTGTCAGTGCAAACCTAATATACATACATGTTGGGCAGAGGAATCTGCTCCATGTGTAGAGAGGTCTGGTTTGAGCCTTATGTACCTATTTTACTTTGGTATAAGTGATGAAACTGTGTAAAGGCATCTTTTGCATGCAGCTGGGGGAACCCCTACACTTCCATACAGCCATTCTGGATTTGGCAAATCAAAAGATTTAATACAACACGAGGAAGCGCAAAGACAGAGAAGGCGTGTGCTTACCTGCAGGATGTATGCAGCCAGTTCAAACACCACTTCACTGTCAACCTCTATGAGCTCCTTGAAAGGTGAAGAAAACAAGAAAGAGTTGAGTCTGAGCTCCTGTCAGAAGGACGTGCATCTCCTACTGGCTACTGCACGGTGAAGTGTGCAGTGCCAGTTTTCTCCCCTGGCTAGGCTTCAAAGCAGTCCCCTGGAGACCAAAGTGAGGGAGAACCTGCCCACTCAGGTGTGGAGAAAGCCAAATATTCAGCATAATGACTTGGTAAATGAAGCATAACGAGATGTGGCATGAAGGGAGTCCTGGGGAGGAGGGAGGAGAAGGCAGGTGGAAGGGGGAGGATCAGGGTCATTTTTATTTTCTTGTGTGATTCAGTGAAAGGTATTCTGGGAAATACATCCCCTAAATGTCACCCATGCTTCAGGGGAACACACCCTTATCCTTGGCTCACAGAAGCAAGGAAATGAGAAAATTTGTCTTCGATGAGGATGTGTCAAAGCCCCCACAGATCTCAGCTGGCCCTTGCCCAGGATAAACTCACACGGAAAAGAGCCATATTCCCCCTTGCAGGATGGGAGCTCTGGTTTCGGCTCCTTCAGCCCCACGAGCACTGGGGCTGGGGGTGCTCTGACAATGAACTCTGAGAGCAAATCTTTTGCTACATCTTCACGGCTCCATTCTATGGGATCCAGGCTCCAATGAAAGCAGTCTTGGAGGGTCAGGTGAAATTGTGAATGCTTTGCTTGGGACAACATGAAGGACACTGACGGTTCCATGAGATCCTCTCAGGGTCCTTCTGCTCTACCTGAGATAGTAGTCACAGAGCAAGGGGTCCAGGCACGGCTCTGTCTGAATGTGTGGGATGCAGACCTGGCATCAAAGATGTCATCAGCATTCACCATGTGGCCAAATGTGCTCTCCCTGAGATTCTGGCCCTTGCTTTTAGGCCAGAGACTGGGCTTTTACTGAGATACTGTTTAGGCCCCTATTCTGCAATCAGAAATCCTACATTGTCTCCTACCTATGTGGCCATATAAACTGGGTCACTGTTCAGCTCACTCCAGTGGTGGCTTTTCTGTTGTATTTATTTAAGCTGCTGTTTTTAATATTTTACTTCATCTGGCAAGAAATGAGTGATCTAAATATAGATTGCTGCTGTGATCCATGCTCCAGCCAAGTCATGGCCACACCTCATTTACAAGCCACAATCGCTGCGTTGGCTTGTCTCTGGCAAAATCAAAAACAAAGGTAACAAAACAGAGGATAAGATCCAGGTGTCCTTGGCTTTCACTGGTGCCAGCTTTTTAAAATAAGCACTTCCTTCACCTCCTTCATAACAACTCCTTGGGGAGTGAAGAGCAGCTCTGCTACGGGCAATAAACACACCTTCCCTCGTTCAGCCAAAGGGCCCGATTCACGCAGGCACCTGCCCATACAATGTGCGTGCCAAGGGAAGCGGCTGCTGCGAGATGTCCATTCAGCCGCAGGCAGGGCCGGGTTGGGGCAGCCAGGAATATCCCGTAGGAAGGGGTGATGTGGAGCAGAATGACAGCGCCTGGTTCTCCTCCCATCTTGAAGCACCAGGCATCTCATGGACAAACCAGCCTCTGCAACCATGTGTCGATGTTATGGCAAGTCTATACGAGTAGGTAAAGTGGGCCAGAGGCTGCACTCTGGCCCTAAGGGTATGCGGCACAGTATAGCTCATGACTAAATACTCTTCCTCCCTCCCCCGGTGCCAGATGGGGCTGCCTCAGTTGTATCACCTCTCGGGAACAGGTGCTTATCCCTGAACGGTGTCCAAGCAACGCCTGGGACAGGGCTAGTTGGCACAGGCCAAAACCCCTGCCAGAACGTGCTGGTAATTAAACAGCCTGACGGATCAAGGGACAGTGCCTGATGCCAAGCCCTGTCTCATTTGGTAGTACAAATGTGGCTTGGCCTTTGTGAGCAACAGGAGCTTTGCTGAACCTGTGCGAGGGTTTGGGTGCACGGGTGGGCACAGCCCGAGGAGTACAGCACACAGTGCGGAGCCAGTTGGCAACCAAGTGGACCAGCAGCCCTGAACTAGACAGGCCTCGGTTTTATTCTTCCCTGACTTGAACA
Organism: Megaceryle maxima; assembly: GCA_024605025.1. Classification (NCBI taxonomy): domain Eukaryota; kingdom Metazoa; phylum Chordata; class Aves; order Coraciiformes; family Cerylidae; genus Megaceryle; species Megaceryle maxima. The sequence continues at coordinate 18,255 of JANHGN010020786.1, read as the reverse complement.
GAGGGACATTTGAAGATGTGTGCCTGGAGAATGTTCAGGGGAAGATGTGAAGTGCTAGCACAGCATTATGAGCTACACTTACACATGGTATGGTGTCCCTGGGCTGCAGGGGAGCCTGGGGTGAAGGTATCCATGGGAAGTCCAACAAGAAAACTTTTGGTGCACCAAGGAAGCTGTGAAGGTTTGGAAGCACATACTGCTGCCCATCGGCTGCAGGGATGACAAGCACTGGCTGTGCTTAGACACTGAATCCCCCTTCCTACAGCTGGAGGAACCCTCCAGGCACACTGGCTGGGTGCTCACACTGCATCTTAGCAGAGACTTTGCACCCAGCTTTCAAATTCAGCGCCTTTCTTGATAGTGCAGCATGGCTTACTGTGGCTGGAAGTCAGAGGGAGAAGGACCCGCATGGAAGACTGGGAACCCAGCAGGGCTATTTTTGGATAGAGTGACAGTCAGCGCAAATGTGCAAAGTAATGGTTTCAGGGGAGGTCAGACTAAAATAGACCAACCTAGATCTGTAGGCACTTTTTTTTCTCCTTTTTTTTTTTTTTTCCCCTCTTCTTATTAAGCTTTCTCCAAAAAAAGAACAACAGTGTAAGCTTTTCCTGGCAATACTTCAAAAAGGAACTTTCCCCAGGAACCAAAATGCGATGCTCCCTGAGCTTGCCTCTGGAGAGGGCTGACTAAGCACATCTAATTGCAGCCTCACAAGAGAGCAAAGCTCCGCACAGCTCAGCTCAGCAGCCCTGCCTCTTTCCTGGGCACTGGAAAAAAGGCATTTTCTGGCTTTTACACTGCATTTTAGGAGATGCAAAGTTAGTCCCTGGATTTTAGGACATGCAGATGTCAAGTAACAAGGCTCCAGATCTGCTGTAAGCTCATCTGATCACTAGAATGGCTGAGGGTTGTAGGATGGTGGTACAATCACCCCTTACTACAGCTGTCTACCACTTCCTCCCTAGCAGATGCAGGTGAGTCACTAGGTATGGCCTCTGCAAGCACAGAGGGAGGTAGAAGGGATCCTCCCAGGGAATCCCAGCTGCTGAAAAACCTCTCCCGGTCCCACACACCGAGACACTCTGCAACCCACCTAGCCGAGACCACAGTCAGCCAGCCTCCCCCTCAGCGGGTTCTGGCCCTGCTTAATTTTCTGGACCCTGCCCTGTTCGCTGGTAGGGTTGGCTGAGGCATCGGAGGGATGGGCTTCGCAGCCCTGCCACGGGCTTTCTGGCTGGGGAGTGGAGGCTTTGCCAGTGCACCCTTATCTCTGGCACACACTGTGCCTTGCGAGGGGCAGCTCTGAGTCACGGTGCCATGACAGCAGGCTGCAGTTTTCAATAGCCTATCAGGCAGGGCTATTTCTGGTACAAAAAACGTTCTTCCCTGTATGGCTTGTTCCTGTACAAGGTGATCTTCAGCACACGCCCACCGACACCCTTCCCTGCCCCCCGTACACCCACGCTCACTCCCTCTGGCCCACAAACTCAGTCACACTTTCACCAACACGTAATCGTACAACTCGACACACTTGCTCACGCTCCCACAGGCATGCACAGCCTTGCAGTTACAGTCCCACACTCGCCCAGTCCCTCACCAGTCTCACGCTCAGCCGCCCCATGCCAGCCCCCATTCTCAGCTCCCGCAATGTCACGCACCCTCACACCCTCCACGCACCCCCTCGCACACACACGCACAGCCTCACAGACACGCACAGCGCCACGGACGGACACGCACGCGGCCTCCCACAACCCTCCGCCGCCCAGCCCACAAGATGGCGCCCACCCCGCCGCCCGCGCGGCTACTGCCGCCCTCTTCGGGTGGGAACCGCTAACGACACCCGCTCAGCCCGGAGCTTCTCCACCGGCGGTTTTTTTAACCCAAACCCAGACATTTCCTTCCAAATACAAGCCAGCTTATCATTTCAGCAGCTGCCGATTCCCTCCTACCAGCCGCAAGAGTTAGTTCCAAGGGTGTTTTACCTCAGAACCTCTCTGATGGGGAAGCTGGCCAGGATAGTTAGACAGGGGAGAGAGGGAGGGTGGGAAGAGGTGGAGGAGGTTGTATCTCAAAGTCCTGGTAACCAGTGTAAGTTTTGGGTCAGGGAATGCAGACCTAGGTGTCTCAGCCCACCTCAGTGCCACCCGGAGGTCCCCACGTCCTTACCTTGTAGATGCAGGACTTGGCGTTCAAGAAAAACAGCTCAATGGTGGCATTGTCCTTTAGATAGGAGATGCTTTCAATGTAGAACCTGAAAGGGAAAGCAAGAGAGGTGAGACTCAAGGAGGAACCAGGGCAAGACATGAAAATGCACTCATTACATGAAAAATGTGGTCAGTGGAGTCATGATGACTATACTAAAAATGAAGTTACTTTGCTTATGCCACGCTGGGGCGATGAAAGAGGCTGGTGTGTGCTCCAGGACATGATCAGTCACTACCACCCCAGCCATACCAAAGGAACTGGATTACCAAGTGGATGAGTTTGTTTCTAAATAATAATTTCTCTTTGTTTTAAACTTCAAATAATCTTCTGTTTGCTTGTAAACTCCCTTCATTCTCCATCACATCTTGGCATTTCTTCTTTGCTCCTTAACCTGCTCATGTCTGTGCTGTTGACCTGAGTCTTTTTAAGTGTTCACTGACAGAAATCCATTTCTGGGTTCCTTCCCTGTCCACTTTATCTCTGCATAAAGCAAATTTTATAAAGGCTTCTTTCTGTATTTTAGCAGCTAGCGTGCAACAGCTATGGTCACAGAGTAAGCAACCAGCAACAGTTAAGGACCTTGCACAATTTACCAGTACTGTGAGTAGTGATGCTGGGAATGACTGGGAATGCTAATAATCTGGTTTTAGATTTGAGCTGACTTCTCAGAACTCAGTAGAAAGCTGAGCAGCCCAAACCCTTAGTGTCAGAAACACCCACTCTCTTGCATTGGCTCATTACCCCCAAAATTGGCAGTTATGTTGAAAGCCTATGATATGTGTGAATTAATTCAGTGCTCCATGTCCCGTCTCCTTCAAAGGTTTGATCCTTTGGCAGTGAACTCCACGAGCATGTTGCCACTGGCTTGAGTCAACTCCAGCCCTTCATTCTGCCTTATGACCTTTTGGGAAAAAAAAGCTCAGGATCCCAGCACTGTTAATGACTGGTTATTACATATAAGCATGTTGTGTGTTCTTGTAGTAACAGAGAAAGCCTGGAGAGGTTCAGTGAATGACTAAGGTGAATTCTGCATTTACTTTGTGTTTTAAGTAGGGAGAAGAAAAAAAAAAAAAAATCTATCTACCCACCCTGTTTTTATAGTGATTTTTAAATTGCAGTACAGCGGCAGCAATGTTCCTTACATGAATTCCAGTACTATCATGCCTTGTCAGAGGCAGTTAGAATAATGGAGGTGCCAGGGAAATGCTGTCTGCATCAGGAACTTAAAATACTGAGATACTTTAGAAATCTGGGTTGAGATATGGGGTCTGGTTATAGAGAAACCCTACTCCCTGACCCTACTGTCTGGGAGTGGAGCTGAGAGACCTGCTGACACTCCTGAGGCTTCACACAAGCACTGGAGGGATTGTCCATGTTGAGCTGTTTGCAGAATTGAAGGCATTAAATGTCACCTTCTTAGGGGTAAAGGTCAAAGCTTTGTAGTGCTCCAAAGCGTCTTCTGAAGACTCTTCAAAACAGTTTATTTCCTGACAGATACAACCAACTACTTGCTTACTAGAGCAAGAAAAACATTTTGAGCTCTTGTTCATCTGCTGAAGTGCTCCTGCTATTATCCCTCCTCCTCCCCCTCTAAAAGAGTTCAAATGAGAAATAAAAATAAAACCCAAATTAAAAACAAAATTAATTTAAAAATCACACATTTGAATGTAGGGATCATGAAGCACAAAGATTAAACTTTTTCCTTTTTTTTTTCCCAGTTTCCACTGCGTTTCACCTTTTGTCCTTCCTCTTTTTTTTTTGTTTTCCCCCCAAATAAAAATGTACTTGGCTTTAGAAATGCAAAAAAAAAGATGCTGCATGAAAAAAAGAAAACTTCTTACTAGATCTCTGAGTTCTCTGAGTGCAGCTGGCTTTCCATCTGCTGAATTCTTGGAGAAAAATGATAATTTTACACACCTGATGATTCTTGAAAGAACCTCCCTCGCTTATCACCATTAGCTGTTCCCTCTTAAGTTGTGATGGTAGGATCTTTAATTCCATGGTCAGAAGAAACTAGGAACATTTTTTCCATTTTGGAATCCCAAGGAAGGTTAGCTGCAATGTTTTTTGTTTCATCAGATCAAACCAGACCATTCTCATCATCACTAGAGGGCAATATTGCATTTCTTGAGGCTGCAAAGATCTTTCCCAAGGCTTTCCACATGGACACGTATCCCGATCATTTTCTGTACAAACTCGTGTCTCTCAGAGCGCAGAGCCTGCACATGATACTTCATCTTCACAAAGAAAACCCAGTTCTCAGATGATCTCCATAGTGGAGGTTGTGCTGGGGAGCTACTGGCTCTCACACACGCACCCAGACAAATGCAAAACATGTGCAGCAGGAAATTGGTCCTACTTAAAAGAAAACAGATTTGCAGGGAGAACTCTTACGGGATTTTCTATGTGGCAAGCTCAGAAAACCCGAACCGGAGCAGAGTCCCCGGATTCACAGCCGGTGCTGCAACAACAGAAAGGGGAGGACACATTTTTTACACTGATCGTGGATCTCTGTCAGACCTCCTTCTGTTACCACCTTTTCCAAATATGGTGAAGGAAACCACACTTTACAATGACCAATGTCAGTGACTAAGGAGGCAGGAAGAAGCATCCAGCTGCTAAGGCAATGAACCAAACAAAAAATCTGGGTTAAATTCCTGACTAGGACACAGGTTTCCTTCGTGACCTTCAGAAAATCATCTAGCTGCTTGGAGCTGTTGTGCTGTGTGTAGAAAATACTCCTTTTCCCCCCTCTGTCTGTTTTGTCTGCTAAGCTTGTAAGCCCTTTCTTAGGGCATGTTTCAAAGTCATCGCTTTTAAGGGGCAACTCTCAGGTTCCTGTTGAGGACTCCCCTGGGAGCAGCATTCCTCCATGTGGTGTGAAGCTGATATATCCAGGAAATGGTGGATGGGCTGGACAGAGAAATGGGCGGTACAATGCGTCCAACACCTCTGCTCCACTACCTCTTGCAACACAGCCAACAGCTTTGCCTCAAGCAGCTCCTGTAAGAGATTCCTCCCTAGCCAACAACTGCTGCCATGAGAAATTAGGTGCCTGTGAGGAAGGGGAACACCCTGCAAGACTTCGTGAGTGTAAAACTCAAAGAAATCAGTTTGGAAGAAGTTTAAAAGATCAGCCAATGTTAATCTATTCCTGCATTCCCCATCTCTTCCCACCCCCAGTAACTTACAATTCATCAAGTACATTTTCTAAGCATTAATTAAATAGACCAGTGAATATTACAAAGTGTCTGTCTTGGCTGCTCCCTCTCAGCAGCAGGAAAATAATTACAACTACTGCAGAAGGTACCTTGGAAGACTTCAGAAGCTGCTGCATCTGAAACATTTAAGGCTTTTTAGCTGTGAGGACATGTCTTGTACTGATCAGATTACTCTATATGAAGTGTTGGTTAACTGACAGCTTGCTCTGAGACAGCTTGAGTTCCCTCACACCTTGATGAATGGTAATTCCTATCACCACCAGCCAAGCACAGGCATTCATACAGCAGTGCCTGTGAGAAGCAGCTATGGAAACTCCTGATCCTTGGGTGCTGGGAAACGGGCACTACTGTAATTGCTCCCATGCCTTCCACACATGTCCACCTCAAACTTGCAGCAGGGAGAAATGCCTGACTGGGTCTTGGACTCACCCATTTGATTACTGGTTCTTCAGGAGATGGTGAATGCTTGGCCACTGCTGCTGGCCTCATATATGAACCTGGTTGTGTGTGTGCAGATGGGTAAATTTAGCAGTGTTGGGAAGGTGCTTGATCTGATCTAGTGCATCATCCTTGCAATGGGAATAGGAGCCCTCAGGACTATCAGGGAAGTGGCCTCCAAAAGCACCTGAGCTGGTGGTGTGCTTGTGGGACAGTGAGAGCTGGAATGAGCCACAGTCCCAACTTCCACACACCAAAAGAAACTGTCAAATAAAAAATATGTAGCATTACCTCTGACACACAGCCCTGGACATGTCTCATCAGCCTGAACTTGGCCATCTAGCACCTAGCAGGGACCAGGCTCGGAGCAGTTGAGTTCCTGACTGCAAATGTAGAATCACAGAATGCTTTGGGTTGGAAGGGACCTTTAAAGGCGATATATATTGTTGCAGCATTTGAGATCACAAGCCTATGTGTTTATTTCCAAGCAGAACATACTAAATGGTAAAAATATTTCACTGTGGTCTTCAACACAATGATATTTTGAAGCACAATCACAGCAAATGGATGACTTGTCTACATCAGGTGCAGATCTACCCTGTGGCAGTGATGTCATCCTGCTTCTTGTGAAGTTTGACTCTGGGGGGAACCAGCTGGTCCAAAAGGCTTTTATCCAACAACGAACCCATTTTTTCACTTAAAAGAAACACTCCAAAACTCCCCTTATGATGCTGTGGTGTTTTCTTCCAAGGGAGTTAAAACATTTGAAAGGGCTTTGAAGGACCTCAAAAAGGTTTCAACACTTGGTTTCACTGAGGAACAGCATCTTCTTGAGGAGTGCCCCTACCAGAAATCAACTGTATGATCTTTGGATGAGTTCTTGCCTTTTCCAAAGGGCGGGAGCTGGGGGGTCAGTATTAGCCAGGGGGGTACCTTCCCTCCAGCCCTGTGGTACTGCTTCTGTGCAAGGAGGCAAAACACCCCTCTTGGGCCTGTTAAGAATCAGAAAGGGGAAAAATTCCAGAATAACAATCCCAAGTGGCTCTTCTCTCCCCTGAAGAAAACAATATTTTTCCCATGAAAAATTGAAATAAAGGGCAAAACCAGATTTCATGGAAAAGGTCAGAATGAAGCAAAAAGATTTTGGTTTTGATGCACAGTCACCTTCCCCAGTGTTTCCTCCTGCCTTAGGTGGGAAATGCACTCAGATGCCAGAGGATGGATGGAAATAGGCAGAGGTGTCTCTCATGTCCATCCCAGCTGGCTGACTCCACTCAGGTTAAGATACAGGACAGAGCTGTCAGCAGAACTCAGTGCCTCTGTCTGTGCACCGCCTCTTATTTCATTATTACAGAGCAATGGAGAAAGAAGACAACCCTTTTTCTGTCTCATCTGTCCTGGGGTCTGGCTCATTATCCCCCACCATGTCATTCAAAACCTCAGAGGATAATTTGAAAAATATGAGGCCATTTGCTAACCAGGAGAAGAAAAATCACATGCATCAGTATAATGGACTTAAATGCAGATGTCATTATGTCCAGGGTCTCATGCTAAATGAGTATTCTGAGCAGCTCAGGCTGCAGAGCTCCTTTTATGTTCCAGCCCTGTTTGCTAATAGTCATGGGTGTGCACTTTTATGTGCTGACACTTAAAGCAGACAATGGTCATACTAAATAGTTGACCTGTTAAGTCATCAGCCAGGAATGAAAATCGGCAGTGCTAAAAAGCTGCATTTACCTCCCCTTCTGCATTCATTTTGATTCTGATCTCATGTCCTGTCCCCTGTGCTTGTGCCATGCTCCGTCTCTCCTTACCCGGCACCTGGGATTGGTATGCAGGGGACAGGACCTTTGTCAACCTTTACCTCATTGCAAGGACACACGAAACTGCAGGTGAATGTAATTCCAGGAATAGCAGCTAACAAAAAATAGTTGTGGATATTGTTTAACCTGAGCCTGTTCCCTCTCTGTTTCCCACCGGCTGTACCATACTGTGAAGCTGTTGGCACCTTTACCCACCACCCACCCAGTTTTTCTCAATCTTTGTATGAGGTTGGCCTACTGAATTCCTGAAAAAAAAACCCCACGTGTTTTGGGGATATTTGCTCATTCCTACATCTCATTTTCTCCACATACAAAATACTAAGGGATCTGCTTTGGAATCTGTAGAGCCCAGCTCTCTTCCTCTCTCCCATCCTGGGAGTCTCTGCAAACCGCACAGTGCTCCGGTATCGCTGTAGAGAGGGAAGGAATCAAGGTGGTAATGCAGGCACGTTACTCCCTGGTGTTTGGTTGAAGCATCACACAGCACCTGGAAAGGCACTGCCCTCAGTACAGCAAGTCCTCTGCCCTCTCCCTGGGTGGGAACCAGGCGGTAGGAGCAGCAAGGCAGCTCAATGTACTCTGCCAATCACTGCACCCCTGCAATGTCCCATGGAGCTTAGACTGCAAGAGAAGGGCATCTTTGTACAAAAGGGCTGCTGCAGCTCCTCTTGGCTTGGAGTGATGTGGTTATCGGTCCCAAGTGTGAGGTGAGAGAGGTGACTGGATCGCAGCAGCACATTGCCCTCCTCTCCCTCAGTCACCAGGGGAATGTCCCCACGCTCTCCTGAGCATCAGCCCAGCTCTTTCCTGCTCTTTGATCCTCACCAAGAGAGATATCTTGACTATCAGAGGTAACTTGCTGGGTGAACTGTCTTGCGTATCCCTCAGTATTTGTAGAGCATCTTTCATCTGAGGATCTTGAACCAGCTTAGGAATAGCCATTTCACCTGTTGTCAGCAGCACACAAAGGTGTGATTGGGCTGTGAAAGCTGGCCTGGGGTTCACTTACTGGCTCTACCCTTTTGTTCAATGACATGGTGATGGAACCCCCTCAGAGCAGACCTTTCTGCTTGCTTCACTGGTGACAGCAAATCACACCCACTGGTGTAAAGCAGAAATCCACAAATTGCAATGAAAATGCAAACAATATCTGCATCACTTTGCCCCAGTCAGAGAATCTGTGTGTAGGCACTGACACAACTATTGCTGCTTGAACCAAATTAGGTACAAATCCTGCACTGACAGCATCCATCATTTCTGCACAGTACCTATCACGTTGTCTAAATGCTTCCCAAAATTAGACAAGACAATGCTGCCAGCATCAACACATTCAAAATGTGGCTCAAACCAACAAATTTTTAGAATGTTGCTTTTTCTTCCCCCTTGGGTGGCTGAATGGAAAGGAAAAACAACTTATCCCCTTCTCTAAACAGAGCTCACATATACAAATATATTCCCAGTTAAGCAGAAAACATAAATGATGTTATGGGACTCGAGAGCCAGACTGCTATTAAGATGTGTGTGTAATGGATGGCTTAGCTCAGAGCTGTGTGCTAAGTAGCAGAGCCCCATTAGTTCCCTTCCTCAAGCAAAGGTCAGTTTTCACACAAGTAAATCTTCTGACTGGACAGAAGTTTCTCATATCTCTAAAGAGGCTCTGAGGAGCAAAGCCTCCCCACAGGCAATTTATTACACCTTCTCCCGGGTGAACAGAGCAGGGGGCCACCCTGAGAAGGCTGCAATAAATTGTCTGCGGGGAGCTTTGTCTTGTAGCACAAACAAGGTCTGAGCGGCTGTATTTATACGCTGCGGCTGGGTGGGAGGAGGGGGTTTGCAGGGCTGCTGGCTTTTGAGGTCTTCCCACTTAGTGTGCATGCAGCTGATGCACACCAACCAGCCAAACACAGGCTGGGTTATGGCACAGCTTTGCTGGACTTCATGGCAGAGCAGCTCATGGGAACCCCTGAAAGCAGCTTGGTTGACAGTGTGGCTTTCATCTGATTTTTTTGCTTTTGTTTCTACATCACCCCAGCAGCACATGGAACTGTAGAGTTACAATGTGAGTGAGAGACGGCTCTTTGTCTCCCTTTCCATGTAACATAACCCATGAGCTTGGTGTGGAAAGTCAGCAGCTCAGTGCCAGTAGGGAGAGTGGGTGAGGGAGACAGCACAGCTGGAAGGAGCTCACAGAAAAGACAGCTAGCCACAGGGATGAGGATGGAACACCCCAAGGTGCTGAAATACTTCAGGGCAGTTCCCTGAACTCTCCTGGGATGATGAAGCTCCATGGCAAAGTTGGGTCCAGCATCGCCCTCCTTGAAGTTCCCCGTGCAGAGTGGTCTGCAGCTGACCAGGGACAAGCAGAGGAGCAGCACGTCTAGATATGATTATCCAAGGACACCAGCATCCTGGCCTGTATCAAAACCAGTGGGTCCAGCAGGACCAGGGAAGTGATCATGCCCCTGTACTTGGTACTTGTGAGGCCACACCTCGAATACTGCCTTGTTTTGGGCACTGCAGTACAAGAAAGACATTAAGGTGGTGGAGCAGGTTGAGAGAAGGGCAATAGAGCTGGTGAGGGGTCTGGAGAACAAGTCTTATGAGGAGTAGCTGAGGGAACTGGGGCTGTTCAGTCTGGAGGAGCAGAGACTGAGAGGAGACCTTATCGCTCTCTACCTGAAAGGAGACAGTAGTGAGGTGAGTGCTGGTCTTCTCTCTCAAGTAACTAGTGATAGGATGAGAGGTAATGGGCTTAAGTTGCACCAGGGCAGGTTTAGATTGGACATTAGGAGATAGTTCTATACTGAAAGAGCAGTGAGGCCTTGGAACAGGCTGCCCAGGGAGGTGGTGGAGTCACTATCTCTGCAAGTGTTCAAAAAACATCCAGATGTGGCATTTCAGGACATGGTTTAATGGTCATGATAGTGTTGGGTAGCCAGTTGGACTTGATGATCTTAGAGGTCTTTTCCAACCTTAATAATAACCTTATAATTCTGTGATTCTGTGATGCCCCGGCATCTTCTGGGTAGTAGCAGGTGGGATGAAGCATATCTGTGGGTGGCAGCAAACTCTGCCACTTCTCTCCCTCTCCCCTTGCTGTAGAATTGATGTATTTGATAATCTCCTCAGGACTCCCTCCCCCGTTCCTGTAAAGCCCTGTCTCATGTCCTGGCGCAGAGCGAGGGCTGCTCCTTCTCCCTCCTTGAAAGGGAGACACAGGAGCTGGTGATTCCTGATTTCCTGCCTGGAGCAAAGTGGTGAAATGCTACATACCTCTCTCTGGTGGGGAGAACTGTGGATGGAGAAACACAGCCCATTGCATGTGAGACAAATAAATTGCTCTGGTTAATTTAGTGTGGTTCTACTCCTCTATTCCTGCCACACCAGCCTGCTGTCATCACCACCTCCTAATCTAATTTCTTGGAGAGACACGGAGCTGAGTGGAAGTGAGTGGCACACGCAGCCATGGTGTGCTGGGATTGCCACGTAAGGGAGTTGGGAAAGGTGGGAGCATGATGCCATGAATCTGCACCCCATCCATGTCTTCTGGGCAGTGAGGGAGTCAGCAATGCATTTCAGCAACAAGCTGTAGAGTCCTTCTAGCCTACAAACAATCCATATTAGCAACCCCTGTCTTGCTTTCTTCCAGGGTCATCTATTTCCAAATAGTGTCTTGCTTCTTTTATTTTTAACATTAGTCCTTTTCTAAGAAAATACAGGAAATAAAGGAGGGCTGAAAAACCAAAATAGCATAAGGCCTCATTAGCAGCTGAAATCTGGTCCCATTGCTTTCAGGTAGTCAGGCAATGCCTTGTAGATGGGAAATGCCTCCTCAACCCTGGCAGTACCAACCCTGTTTGAAATACTATTTTGAATTTATAGTCTGCCCTTGACGTACACAGAAGGGATTCATCAGATGAAAAGAGGTAGCTACGATATAGATGCTACATCTGGGCAGGGGTCTGAGGTCAAGGAAGAGACATAGGTATTTTAGACTGCAACTTACTGAATTCCAAAGCAGTCATCAGGAACAAGTTAGATTAATTGTTCATGAAAAGCACCTATTTTTTTTTTCCAGTGGTTATACAGGGAGGCTGCATTAATTGGTCCTGACATAGAGGCGTTTACCAGATAAACATCTCAGGTTTGGTGTGGGGAGTCCCATCTCAGACATCTCTCCCACCTGCCTCAGACTTGTACCATTGCTGGTGCACATGGAGCTACATTCCTTAAGGTTAAAGGAAGCAAGGACACGTGTGAGCTTTGCAGTCTGTGTTTCAGTGCTGGTCTCTTATTTAAGGCCACGTTTGTTCTGCAGTAACTGTAGTAACCTGACAAAACATCTGGCCTCAATATTGCGAGTCCTGAGCCCCCACGGCTCCCAGGCTGACCTCAGCCTATCCAGTGCATATGAACACATGCCAGACGTTGCTGGACACAGGCATTCCTTTGTGGGAACGCTGCCGGGCCATAGATACAAACTCTGCCCCACAGAGTATTTGAGTATCAAGGATTTATTTCACATTTTTTCTATGCCTCTCTGAAAGAAAAGCCTTTCCTTGTGAGAGATGTCCTGATTTAGCGTGACGGCTTCTGCAGTGAGTTGTCACTGTTTAGCTGGTGGAGCTACCCTGAGAACACATATATTAATTCCTGGGAAAAGATTCACCAGTGAAGAGAATTTTATTTGCTGAGCTTATTCATATAAATTAACAGCATGACAAACATCCAGAAGCTAAAGAGATCAGGCCCATGCTGGTGGTTCCCTAGCTAAGGATTGCTAATCCCACAAGGCCATTGTTTGAGGATGAGAATTCACTGCAAAGCCTGGCCAACTTTGCTTTCCATGAACAAACAGCCTGTCTATGCCCCGGTCCTCTCCTGCCTTAAAGATTTACACAATGAGAGTAACTTTGCCTTTCTTCTCCTGCCTGTATGAGTCAAAGCAAAATGCTTCCTTCCCTGCCAAAAAACCAACAACCTGTACCTGAACCCCTGCTAGCTCTGTTGTCCTCTGACCTCCTTGCTGCCTGGATCTCCACATTTAGATTCCTGCCCTTTGCCACACGGCTCATGTTGTGAGGTGCAATTTCACTGTCCTCTTCTGGTCTCAAAACACCTCTGTAAAATCAACTAGTCAAGTAATCCCTCCTTCCTTCATCCCCATCCTTTGCTTCTCCTAGACTTCAGCTGTGCCTCTCATCTGACTTGGTTTACCTGCACTGTAAACACTCTGAGGCAGGGAATGACTTTCACCACCAATCAAGTGACCAGGGCTTTAGAAAGTCACCTGGGGAAGCTAATGCTAAGATGAGAACTAATCACTCCAGTTGCCAGACTTCCCATCTCCCCTGCAAGACACACATCACTCCCCCTTGCTTTCTTGTATGGCTTTAAAGCTACTAAAACAGATATTAGTAGAGTCTCATAAAATAATACTGCACAAGAATAGCCATAGGGCAGTTCAAAGCTGCCCAAGGAATTCTGATTGCTTCCTCAACTCCTATGTTGCTCTCAGTGGAAAGCTTCCAGAGAAGCACCAGATGACAACCTGAAGACAGAAAGGCTAGCTGTGTAAGTGTACAAGGGCAGAAGCAATTTCTTCTGAACTAATGCTAAAAACATTCTTATAAAATCCTCCTTTGACACAGTGCTGTGGAATTTTTGGTCTTCGATTACAGAAGGGGGCCAAGACACCGAACATCAATGTTCAACAATGTCAAACTGCAAGGAAATGGGTGTCACAAGATGAAGCCTCACCAGTGCTGCAGAGACTTAAATAAAAGAGGAGAATTTCACACTGGAAAGCTTGTGAAATTTCTTAATTTCAGCACATTTCTCCGAAGAAGCCTTTGCTTAAAAAGTCTTGCTTCATTTAAGTGTACTTTTAGAGCAACCCAAAACCAACAGCATCTTTGGTGGGCATGCTGCCCATTGACATCGCTGCAGGCATGTTAAGGGTAAAAACAATCTGATGGTCACATAAAAGGTGAAAATGGTTCTTCTGTATCTTCTCCTCTTTACAAACTACCATTTACTGTTTATTGCCTGAAGCTTCATGTCTTCAGTTGTTACCCAGTGTGGTTGAATTGTACATTTTGCTATGACTAGAGGGAAAAACCTACACGATTACTAAATCCTGATACAGTAAACAGATTTCTCTGTAATGAACATCTGGCGCATCCCGTTACTTGCATTACTATCTCCCTAATTAGGATCCCCAGCACCAACCTAAGCTTTCTCAGCTGCAGTGCTTGGGAGAGGTAATGCAAAAAAGGCATCTGCAAGCACAGGTGAGCTTTTACAGTAGGTGTCATGGGCACCCAAGTCCCTTAAAAAATTAACACGTTTCTAATTAGGTACGGTGCAGCACTAGTTATCTCTCTGTTCCACCCATGGCACCAGGAGAGAAGGAACATTCTGTTTATGGTATGGATGGCTCTGCAAGCCGCTGCAATCCCCAGGGATTATCAAAATACAACCTGTCTATGAGTGGGTCTCTTCACAACCATTCTTTCAGCCCGTGCTTTAGTTCTCAAGCCAGAACTGAAACCGCTGGTAACAGATGCATGGGGCCTTTCCAACTTCAGCCATCTGGCTGGAGTTGATTTCTTCTCCAATTGCCTTCTGCTCAGATCAGATTTGGGGATGAACATGGGAACTCTTTAAGGGCTGGGAAACTTTTTCAAATTCTTGCCAGCATCTGACATCCACAGGAGAAGCAAGCCTATAGGAAAGCCATGGTAAGTTAATGCCCATTCCTAAGTCTTGAGGCATCTAGCCTTCCAGTCCATTTCAAATTGTAACTTGGTGTGACAATCCACTCATTACTACCACACACAAAAAAAAAAATAGTAAAAGCCCATAGTCAGTCTGGCTTTCACACACCCACTTTTGAGACACTGAATGCTGACTTTTCCCCCATGGATTACAATTCCAGAACAGGAGAGCTCACTCATTTACAAACTGTTGGATGGACTCATAGTCCTAAGATGTCACTTGGCTAAGATCCTGCTAGAATTACTTGTCTCCACTGTGCTGCCAACATCCATAAAACAATACAACTGGCAATATTTATGCTCTTTGAGTGGTCTTTGAAATGAATATGAGAGTGGCTCAGTAGCACCAGCTTTCACACATTTAGCAGTTCTGCTCCTAAAATCTGCACTTAAATCTTGCTCAGTCAGAGCTTTTCCTGATTTCTGTGGAATCCCTGCCCTAGCATGGACTCCTCAATTTGGCTGCCAGGCGAGATGCTTGATAACAGAACTGCTGTGCTCTTCATGACTTTGGTTGCATTATTTATTTATTTATTTATTTTAAAAATTTGCCTAAAAGTTTAACACTTTTGCAGAGAAGCACCAACAGTTTTCTGTAGTTCTAAGCACAGGTGGATCTGGATCATATACACTGGAAATACTCAGCTCTAGATCTGCCCTTGGGGTTTGAAGCATCCAAAATGTTGACTAAGCTCTTCTCTTGGGACAGACAGCAGGCAAGTTCTGGATTCATGGGGCTTTACGTAGCCTTGATTTGTCCTAAGATACATCCACTGCTAAATATGGGGATATAACAGAACAAAAGAATCTCGTCTCTCAAGAAGCTTTCCTTGTAATTGAAGTTAAATGAATGACAATAACTGTGCGGGGAAAAAAAGCTTCTCTCAGGGGAAGAAACTCAAAAGTAGGTCTTCATTTTTTGTGGGTATTACGGAACGAATGAGAGTGATGTCAGATGTAATCTAACACTGGAGTGGAAAGGCTAACAGAAAAAGACACAGTAACACTGCGCTGGCTAGTTCTAGACATCAGCTATCCATTAAAAGTAAGTCAAAACCCTCAACCTAATTTTGTACATATGCCATCCCAACCCCCAGACTCTCTCTGGGTGTTTTAAAGCTGCAAGAGCAAATTTGTCTTTTCAGAAAATATCTCCCTTGGAAGCAAAGATGTTGTGTACACAAGAGCACAGTCAACTTCTAGCAGCTTCCAAAAACTATCAGTTCCTTGTAAAATTCCCAGATGAAGAGACATTCTCCCAAACTACTGTAATCTCAATAAAAACCTTTCTAGTCTGGTTGAGTCCAGTCTATGGATATATTCAATCCCCATGCAGAAGCCTACTGGTTGCCATAAAATGCCATATTTTGCTGTTTGTGGGTAATTCATTATATCATTATGTGGTTGAATCCAGAAGGCAAATTCAATAGAGCTATACTTTGGTCCCTGACATAATGCCCACTCTGGGCACAATCCAGAGGAAATAGATGGCTTGCCCGTGAGGAAGAGAGTGTTTTCCCTCCAGGTGGCTGGCTCAGGTTGGTTATCCTGGCAGAAAGAAGTCTTTGTTCTGCAGCCCTACCTAGCCTGGACTTTCCAGGAGTTCAAAACCCACAAATAAAAATCTAAAGACCTAATGTCTGATCTTGTCCTTACACAAGGTTTCTCTGTGGGCATCTATGGGTGTTAGTGTGGCTATTACTTATTTACACTTGTGTGAGGAGAGTTTTCAATGCCAAAGAGCTCAAAAGAAACCTCAGTAAAAGTGTTTTGTTTGTCCACAAATGTTTCTACAGTGTGAGAAACCAACAGCCTCATTTCCTGGCCTCTAAGGAACAGGTTGTCTGTAGCTGTATCCCACGGGAAGGGCTTGTCAGTGCACACTTACCTGACACAAAAGTACAAAACAACCGGTCCTGACTTCTTGGGGAAGTCATGTTCCAGCACCCGTCGGTCCAGCTGAAGCCAGTTCAAGTGTCCCCTGTCAAGAGAAGAGACAGTTTTGAGCCTGGTACCAAAGAGGTTTGCTACTCATGGCAACAAAGTCTGAGGTGTTACAAAAGGGCTATTTGCCCATAGCTATTGAATGATATTTGGAAAACACACAATAAATGTTTGAGGAGTGGAGGCGATATCATCCTAGCGACATTTCAGTCTGGGAATTGAACTGCTGAAGTTCAATCTGTCAGGGTGAAAGCTGGCAGCACCGAGCAGGCAGGACAGCCCAAAATGTTATGAGCTTCACCTTTTTATTACAGTCCCCTGGAGCAGTCACATCATTCAAAGTTTGTCAAGATTTTCATTAGAAATCCTTATTGTTAAGAGTTTCCACAACACCCGCAATATTTCACTCAAGGCTAAACCTGACTCTACAGCCTCAGACAGTTTATTTACCACCCACAGGTCTGCAATAGCCTCTCTAGGTTTGCCCAGCCTTCGTTTTTCCTCCTTCAGAGAGCTCCTGAAAAACAGCTGCTCTGTGAAGCATTCCAGCTCCAATTACCACATGCTGCTTTTCTTTTGCCTGGATGGTACCTGTCACTGTTATTTTCTCCTATAATTTGTCCATTCTTGCCTTTCTGCTGGAAGCTTTCCTGGGCAGAGACTCTGTTCTTTGTCACGTTCCCCACATTGCAGAGCGCTGTGTGTGCGTGGAAGGTATTTTATTAATACCATTATTTGTATTACAGGGGCATCTGACTCCTCAGTTGAGATAAAGGCTCTGTTAAATTAGGCACAGTGGAAATACACAGGGTAAAATTCAGGCCCTGACAAAGTTGGTGGGAATTTTTCTGTTGCCTACAGTGATGCTGAGGCTGCAGCCTCTGAGCCTTTTGCTAGTGATTTCAGTCAGACCAGATTTCACCCAGAGGGAGAGGCAGCTCTTGCCTTCAGCACTCTGCTGTCTAGACAAGAAAGGGGAGAGAGAATTTAAGTGTTTTTGGGGAGAATCTCACAGCAAATAATGCAGGAAATGGAACTCAGATGTCTTGAGCTCTATTACAGTGCCTATTCGCCAGCTACTTCTAATCCTCAAGAATAATTCTTCATTCTGCCAAAAAAAAAAGGCAAAAAAAAAAAAAAAAAAGGCTTATTTAAAAAAAAGTGTTAAATTAACTTCTAGGGTTGCCACAAGCCTTAGTACCCTATCAGCAAACACACTCAGCTTTCACAGGGGTCTGCCTGTTATTCCTCAGCAGCACATGTGCTTTGGGCAACTGAGAAGCTCCTCTGGAAAGTAAGTAACAACATCTAGCAGTTTAACTGGATTTGTAGGGCCTCACTCCATCTTTTCTGGAAAAAAAAAAAAAACAGGTAAGTAGCAGTTTCAGGAGGCTTTGAATCACTTGGGTTCAATTTGAATTTCTGTGCCCCTGCCCTGGGTTATGGAGCTGCCTGGGCTTGAAGGTCACTGAGCTGCCCAACAGCTCCAGGCTGCCCTGGAGACCAGCTGGGGCATCACATGTGCTTACCTCAGTGCAACATGTTGCTTTGTACTGTCTGAGGGATTCAGAAATACCTTGTGAGCTCCACTTATCACTCCAGTGTGTTCAGGATCAGCCATTTATAAAGAAGCTATCTCACCTCAAATTTTGCCATATAGAAGTTCTGTTCAGTTCAGGTGTTCAGTTTAAGCAGCATTTGCATCTATTTTGCAAGAGTACCAAGTCTCCCCCTATTGAGTGAGCTCACATGGCAAGTGCAGGACAGTCAGGGGATCAGGCCCAGCCAGCCTGGGTTCAGGAAAGGCAGGTCCTGCTTGACCAACCTGATCTCATTCTATGACCA
>JANHGN010020781.1:0-20425 GCA_024605025.1 Megaceryle maxima | reverse complement strand
GGCTCTGTTCCTGTGTGGGCTGCCCTGGGTGTTCCTGGGCTGGCAGGGGGGTTGGACTCGATGTTCTCCAGAGGTCCTTTCCAACTCCTACCTTTCTATGTTTCTATTATTCAATGAAGTCTCACTTCCTTACCAACTTGGGACTTGCCTGCAGTAAATCTCAAGAGTAGCTACGTTATTGTTCTCAAGCTGAGGCTGAATACCTATTTGGGTTAAAAATAGCTAAAAATTGTATCTTGCCAAGCTTTGGTCTTTTTGTCCATCTTAAGCACTTTCTTCTTCAAGAACAAAGGTCAAGAAATAATCCAAGATATATTTTAGAGTGAATTTAAATACTTCTGAAATGCAGTGTAGCAAAAGCTCAGTGTCATTTAAAACATCATAGATACATTTTGTTCTTGTGATTTATATCTGCTCAGTCACCAATTCTTTACTAGGCACTGTGGTAACACTTTGGAGCACCAATTACTACTGATGTTAGCATAGCTGATAAAGACAGCTATGCCTGGAAATAATTAACTGCAGGAAGATAGCCTCAGCTGTCTGCATCGCTAGGCATGCCCCAGCTTCCTGGCCTGCTTTTGTAGCTAAGGGACCGTGGCTCTGTTTGTTTCCATGTGTATAACACCAGAGACAGGACCAGAACATGTGGGATAGGGAAGGGAATGGCCGTGTGGTTGTTTATTTGTATTTGGCATTTTTTATTTAAGTGGAAAAAAAAAAAAAACACAAAAAAATCCAGTATGGTGGACTGAGCCCATCTGTGGTGGAATGCTGTTAAAATGTAATGGTGTTCCAGTTACATTCAGGAAATGACCAGCACTTCCCAGCAGAACTGAATGACATGACAGATCTATGTTTGTTCTCTTGTCCTATAACTGAACTCATCTCTCCATGCCTCTCAGGCCCCCCCAAAAGCCTCTGTCACTCTTATCCACAGATAATAAAGCCCAACGAGGTGACGCTGCTAGAGGAAGGCTTCCTGCAGAGCTGCTGTCCAGCCACGATGTAAACTCAAGGTATTCAGAGGCAGGTAAGAGCAAGATGTTTGTGTGGCAGGAAGCTGAGCTGACCTTGCTTAGGGTGGGGATAAGGTCACTAGAAGGAGACAGGCATGTGGCTGCTCACCGATGTCACCTCACCTGCCCGTGCTGAGCTGTGTGCTGAGCTCCTCCTGGTGTGGAGTGCTCTGCTCGGGGTGCAGAGGACAGAGCAGCTGTACCCCTTGAAGTGACGTGGGTTTGCACGGCCACGAGAGCCTGACCTTGTTATTTAAAACCAGTAGATAGTTGCCATGCCAACATGGTACCATATACCGTATTGGCCCGTGCCCATCAAAAAGACAAGAGTTTTGGCCGTCTGTTAAACCAGGTTGTAAAACTACACATGCAAACATACACATCTATACAGGCACAAAGGGAGGAATTAGCTGAGGGATTAAAAGAAGCCCTTTCTTCCCCAAAACATTACTGATTTTAACTTCATAGCACAGCAAAATAATTGCTATGCGGGGGAATGTGGTTTAGAAGAGTCTGACTCAGCTTCATGTTGTAAATCTAGTTTTACTGCTGCCTTTTCTGTGTCATCCTGAGCGGAGTTCTCAGCTTCCCTCAACCCTTGTGGCTTTTTTTTTTTGGCTTAAAAAGAGGAATAATAACTGCTCAGTCCCAGGTAAGGGTGGAGAAGAAGAATTCATGCTGAATAATGCTCGTGGAGGTGCTCTGGGTGAGTAGCTCTGGTGAAGGGCACTACAGGGTGATAATGATCATTGTACTGTCAGTATGCTCTCAGAAGAGATGGTTTACAGTGACCTAAGAGGCTTTTCTGTAACTCTCTTAATTTCTGTTTATGCTGCATGAGGTTGATGGAAGTTCACTGCTCTAGGCACCAAGGGATGGACTGTTTGAATTAGTGGTGAGCTCTGCTAAAGTTAGAAGCTGCATAATGCAGGACACCAAAGTCCTCACAAAAATGCGCAGGGAGAACATAGCTCATTTGTGCTCACAAACTGAAAATACAACTTCTCTGTTGTATTTGTTGTTCTGGCAGTGTTGGAGTGTCTATATTAAACATCTTGTCTGCTTTTGAGGACTTTGACTGGCATCTGCATGGGATTGACTTCTTAGGTTGGCCAGAAAAGCAGCTGAAGTTGAGAGACAAGATAATGGTCAGCTGCTTTTGTGTAACTATACGTTCTATTTGGATGGGTAGGAAGGTGCCTTTCCATTCAGCAGGTTTCATGAAAGATAAAGGTTTTGTGACAGCACATCACTCAAACTGAATAGGAAGGTCTGCAGATAAACCAGGATTTTAGGCTACAGGGATTATCAAATATTCTGGTGCTACAGGCTGAGATTTATCAGCTCCCCAACCCTGGTTCCTGTTTACCTTTGCTGAAATCCTTTTGAAGGGTGACAACAATCGTGAACATTGAAACTGTAAGCAGGCAAAGTGCAGAAGTCAGGATTTCTTATTACAGGAGAACTGGAAGAAAAAAATTGGGAAGATTACAGTGGAAACCATGTTGTGGAGAATAAGGAATCAGGCTTCAGTCTTGGGGAGAACTGGCATCCAGCTGAGTTTAAATTAGATGTTAAGTTTGGTTTGTTTTTTTTTTTTTTTCTTTCTTTTTAAACTTGATCTTGGATTTCCTTCTGTCACCTCATATCCTTTTACGGTCAGTAGCACTGCACCCATGCATATTTATTAGATTTAGACATATTTTGCAAGTCACCTTCACAACAACTTCTTTTCTTTTCCTGGAAAAACTGGTTGGTTACATAGAGACGGAATTTGCAAGTCTAATCTTTGGCATTTATTAACCCTTATTAGTCTGGTTGCTCCATGGACAGATAAGTTTCCAGCCTTATTTGCAATTTCATTTCCTGCCATATATTAATCACAGTCCATATTTATGTTTAGATTTCATAATCCAGATACTTTCACACGTGACAATGACCTGCATGTTCAGCACCCTGGAAGAGAAACAGTTGTCCTTTTGAGAGAGAAGGGTGGTCCTGCCGTCTGAGAGAGAGCAAGAATTAATTGTTAGGACTACAGCCATTCCTTTCATGGATCCAGAGGTGGGAGAAGAAGAGCAGGTTTATATACCTGCAAATATACACCTGCAAATACTTTCTTTGCCTTAAGCTCACACTGAAGCTAGAGTAGAAAAGGCAGATACTGTTTTTCCTCCTTGCCGTGTCTCTGAGCCTGAGCTAGAAACACTCTATTTGCTTTTGGTATTTCCAGACCTGCTGAAGCCCTAGAAAGTGCAGCCACTGAAACAAACACTGTTGCTTATTGAGGCAGAAGTTGGTGCAGCGGGAGACAAGGTGTTAGAATAAACAGAGCTGTGCTTTCTCCATGACAATGTTCTCATTTACTGGGTCAGTCAGCCTCATCTGTGCAATGATACAGAGTACATACACATCCTTGGGGGATTGCTAGGACTGTAGGATCTACTCTTGCACTTCACCTTGGATAGGGTTCTCCAGTGTTTAAATCAAATAAAGCCGTGGCTATACCTGTTACAGGGAATGGTTAGAGTTTATTATTACTGAGGAAAACAACCTGCTGTGGAATAGACTGTCAACCTTTGTCATCAGTCGTGCTTTCAAATGCTTAATTGCTCCCAAATCTGTTATGAGTCTTCAAGCTGTGCTCCCTGAGTGAAGGTTTCAGATAAACCCACCTGAGTTCCCAGCAGAGAAGACTCTTCCTTTTGAGAAGAAACTTTTTAATCCGCGTCACTGTAATTGAGAAGCTCCTGAACAGATTTTGTTCATGTTCCCATGTAAACATCAACTCTGGGCAAACCCGCAGCCACAAAATACTACAGTTCAGGGTTTCACAGGGAACAGTGGCCTTGTTTCCAGGAGAATAGCCTGAAACACAGAGACTGCCCACAGGCAGCGAGGCCCAAGGGATGGGGCAGCTCCAAGAAACGGCTCGTGTTCCAGCACTGGAGCAATTCCCACTGCTGCACTGAGATAAGCTCATCTTCACTGCTGGGCTTAGCTTGGCTAATGGGCACCTCTGACCCCGATTTTCACTTCAGAGAGAAGTCATAGTTGGAATAATTTTGAAAAGCAGCATTTTCTGTACTCAAAGGGGCTGTACTGTGCCAGCTGAAATGTCTGCATTAGATGAGTCCTGCTAGAACCCCGCTGCTGTGTGGGGCTCTCACCAGGCTTCCAGGTCATGAGAAGACCCTCACAGCTTTAGTGCACAGGTAGGTCCCCTTGTCACACGCCAACAGCACAATAAAAGGACTTTTTCAAGCCACGAGATATAAGGCTCATTGGAAAAGTAGCCTTGAGTTATCTGGATGCAAAAGAGAGAATTCAGCACCTGTGGCAACAAAGTTATCAGCTTGGACTGGTGCCACCAGCAGAGACAATTTGCTGTTTCCAATGTGCCATTTGGGTTGAAGCTGTTTGAACCTGAGCTGGGATTACAATCCCAACAGGCTTGGGAAGCACGGCTCCCTTCCTGAAATTCACTGTAATCTTTTGCCATAAAAATTGTATCCTCCAGTTCCCCTTCTTGCAGCACTGCCCGGGAGGGACACGATGAAATTCTCTTTTCCAGCATTTCACAGACAAACGAGCATTGTCCTACCAGCACTTCCCAGGGTGAGCTGCCTTCCCCTAGCTCCTAGCAAGCCTTCCCCTTCCCCCCCTCCCCCAGTTTTTCAATGAAGCAGAAATTAATTCCACTTCTATGAACCACTGGCCACATTCTGCTCCCAGGTACTGATAAAAATACAGAATGAATCACTTGCCTGCCGGTGCTGGGTGGAACCCCCAACCTCTTCATCCCCACAATGCAAATTTTCATCGAGCAGGAATGCAGGGCCATTTACTGAAGGGGTGAACTGGAGAGCTCAGAACGTGACAAGAGATTTCCTAAGTGGAGTGAGATAAGACAAAAAGAGCCCTCGTTCTTCCGAGGCACATTTTCTTATCATCTCACAAAAGCAAACAGCTCAAAGGATTCTGGTCAGGAGGCACTGTGCTTTGAGAACTCGAGGCTGACTACGGAATGGGATCTGGGATGAAAACAAGTTCTTAAACAGGTTATACCTACTGCTATGGCTCACAGGCATTACCAGATGCCAAAGACTTTTACATACCTAATTCTTTGTAGGTTCCTCTTGTCATTCCCTGTAAGGGAGCCAGAAAGTGTGCAGCTGGATTCAGCCACCATCTCAGATGAATGATACCTTGAAAATCCTGAATGTTGAAAACCACCCCCACTAGACTGGCTCAACGTTAAGTGGCAGAGGTAGTATTTTATTTTTTTGAGCATCCCTCCTCAAGGACTCTAAAGAGTTTAAAACATCACTAAACGAAAACAAAACATTGCCAACAACAAAAATGCAAACCTGCTGAAAAGTAAAATGCAGCAGCATTCAAATATTGGAAAACATGAGAGCTAAAGTGCTTGAGATAATTTCTTAACCACACACAGTCTGAAGTAAATCTTCCCCAAATAAATGCTGTTTTTCAAGAGCCCCTGCCTGGCTGCATAGGTTTCTTCACCGAGCTATGGCAGGATAACACTACTAAGCCAGAGCCATTACCCAAAAGGGCTAGGAGCAACATATATCTTCTATCCCACATACTAAAAGTTAATAAATAATATTCAAAAGAAACACATTTTAAAGTTCAGGCAGCTGCAAGTCAGACTTCCAGGAAAGTGACCGTATGGATTTCCCATGCAGTGAAGTCACTAGTGTGACCTGAAGCTGAACAAAGCTTTGGTGGCATTTATAAAGTGCTGTCTTTTAGTATTTTATGCCTGTCTTTAGTAGTGTTGTTTGGTTGTTGTTTTTTTGGGGGGGTTTTGTGGGTTTGGGGTTTTTTTGTTGTTTTTTTTGGTTGTTTGTTTTTTTTTTTTTTTTTTTCAAACCAGCACCAGGGTTGTGAGTTTAAAAAAAATCTGGAAGAACAGACCAATTTTCAGTGGATGCTGGAGCCAGACAGACATTGCACAGTGCACACAAACATGTTGCAAAAAAAAAAAAAAAAAAACCCAAAAAAAACCCAACAACAAAATAACCAAACCAAACAAACAACCCCAACCCAAACCAACCAAAAAAACCCAAACCAAAAAAAAAAAACCTAAGCCCCAAACCTAACCCAATTATGGTAAAACTTTTCATCCCTAAAAACAAACACCCACCAAGCACCAAGAGCAAATCTGAAAGCGACCTCTTGCCTCCCAGTCCCCTGGCTTGTTCCAGCAAGGGTACAAGCATGGTACAAGCTCAGCAGCAATGGTTGTGAGCCTGAGCCTGCAGGCACTCAGTGCAAAACTCTTCCAGTGCTCAGCCCCGTGGGACTGATCCTGTTGTCACTGAAGCCAAAGGGAGCTCCCTACAGACTTCAGCAGATTTTGGATTGGCCCCATAGATTGATAGCGGGAGAAGCCCCTTGTTTTACAGTCACTGTTTCTCTATCCAGCCACAAAAGCCACCCCCTGAAATTCCTGAAGGGGTTTTCAACCTTCCCCTCCATGCATGCATTTAACATCCATGACAGTTAAGAGCAGTTACACATGCATATCAATGGGAGAAAAGTCCCAGAGAGGAATTACTGGTAGTAAGAAAAGAAACCCAGTAGAAACACTGGGAATTGCTAAAGACCCAACTCCCTGGAATAAATCAGTTTCCCTGTTAAACCAGCCAGCATCTGCCCCCTGGATCCATAATGGAGGAAGCTCTAGAGTGCGTGTTTGTGTGTGCACGGGTGCGTGACGCGCGCAGGTGAGCACACGGGCGGTGTTCGGGAGCGCGCGAGCCCGTCGGCAAGCCGCCTCCTGTCCCAGCGTCCCAGCAAGCGTCTCGAGCGCCGGCCACTGCCGCTCTCACTTGTGAGCCATGGTGCTGTAATCGTCCTGTGCCGTAGCTGGCAGGGAATGGTCTATCCTGAACTCTTCCTCCAGCCCGCCCGGTGCCTTTGCCATATCCCCCCGGGCTGCAGGTTGGCGACTGTCCGCGGCGCTTCCCTCCAGCCCCAGGATCTGTCTCTGCACCAGCTTGGAATAAAGGCCTCCTTCTTCCATCAGCTCCTTGTGTGAGCCCTGCTGCACCACGCGGCCCTTGTCCAGCACAATGATGTTGTGTGCCTTCTCGACAGTGCTCAGCCTGTGAGCTATGACAAGCACCGTGTGGTTCTGCAAGTCGCCGTAAATCGCTTGCTGAATCTGCGCGGGAGGAAAAGTCGTTAGCGCCCAAGCGTCACCGGCTCTGCTTTGGAAGAGAACAGCAGCTTCGTGGTCTGTGTTAAGAAACCTTTGGAGAGGAGGTTTGCTCTCCTCTGGCTACATGGAGGACACAAGACTCCCTGCAGCACTACCAGCACCGGCATGTCCATCCCAGCTCCTGGCTCTGGCAGTGAAGCCCAAAAGACCGTCTCAGTCCAGCCAGCCCACGGGTGCGGTATGCACAGGTCTGATCCTGCAGGCTGGGTTCTTGTTAGAGCTGGGCCCCCAATTTGGAGGTGACGTGGTGTTGGCATGGACTACAGGAAGCCAATACCTGGTAAATGTACTAGGGGTTGCCCTGAGAAGTTGTGAATGCCCCCTCCTTGGAGGTGTTCAAGGCCAGGTTGGATGAGACTTTGAGCAACTTGGTCTAGCGGAAAGTGTCTGTGTGGGCACATGGCAGGAGGGTTGGAACTAGATGATCTTTAAGGCTCCTTCCAGCCCAAACCATTCTACGATTCTATGAAATGCAGCTGCTCAGAAAAGTGGGGACTATCAAAGCAAAGCAAGATAGAGTTGGTTTCCAGCCAAGAGACATCCACTAGCACTAAGGTCTAAAAGCAGGCAGATAGCCACTAGGCACATGTCACATTGACACCCCTGGCTAGCCAAAACCAGCCCCTGGCTGGCATCAGACACCACACACATGGCTGAGGACCTGCAAGCCAGTGAGCTGCTCAAGGATCAGGTGCTCAAGCTGCCCCACACCATGGGCCAGTGGCACTCATCCTCTGGGACTGGGAGACACGTCCTCACACCTCAACCTTAACCTAGCTTTTCCTCGTGTCATGAAGCCAGTGAGGCGAACTGCTACTGGTAGAGCTGTTTGGTCACCACATCCCAGCCAGATAAACCATCTCAGGGCACTGAAAGTCCAGGGCCTTTCCTGCAAGCATGGTCTCTCTGGTGCCTCAGCTGGGATTTTAGCTCAGACGCTTCTACTCTCCCTGCTGCAGTACCAATTTTTTAAGGTTCTTCCTCCGTATCCCTTCCAAAAAGGCTGCACAGAGTTGCTGTATGTTTGCCAGTTATCACTTTCCACATTTAAGAAATGGGCAGAGATCCCTATCTCATCAGGTTTGTCAGGCATTGCCTGCTGTGAGCACAGGATTATTCCCTTTCTGGTGGCTACAGCAACACTGGAAGCAAATTCCCGCTCAGGAATTATCATCTTATCCAAACCTCTGATTGTACCATGTCAAGACCAAGCTTGTCCACAGGCTGGAATTTGAAGCTACAGCCTTTCCTCCAAACCTGTATTGCTTCTTTAGCCCAAATACCCAAGTCACCTACTCACCGCATGTTCGCTCTCCGCATCCAGCGCGCTCGTGGCTTCATCCAGGATTAGGATTGGAGGGGTTCGGATCAAAGCCCTGGCAATTGCCACTCTCTGCTTCTGGCCACCTGACAGCTGGGCTCCTTTTTCACCTGCCTCTGGTGGGTCAAGAGAGAAGAAGGGGTCAAAATAAAAATGAAGAGCTGATAAAAATCATGTAGCTGCCTCTACAGCACCACCAAGCTGCCACATACTTGTGTCCATCACTGCCTGCCTGGCTTTCCACCCGAGGGGAGAGTCTCCGCCTTCCTTCTCTGGGCAGTGCTTTCAAGTGCAAACAGAAGGATTTTGGTACCTGTTTGGTAGCCGTCTTGTAACTCGGTGATGAAGGTGTGCGCGTTGGCCTTCTGGGCAGCCTGAACTACTGACTCGAAGGAGGCCGAAGTTAAGCCGTAAGAAATATTATCCGCAATAGAGCGGGCGAACAGGACGGGCTCTTGGCTCACCAGGGAGATCTGCAGAAAGGATGGGAAGAGAGATGGGTCAGGAGCAGAAGACACACCAGCTTGGATCACCTGCATTTGTTCCTGATGGGTAAGGACTGAAACAGGCAGAGCCCAGCCATTAATCCAAGATACGGAAGCACCTCAATGGGAGCTTCCAAAGAGGATGCTAATGATGGGGTGCCCAGCAGCAGCCCCAGTCCAGTTTGCAGCGGCAGCTGGGAAGCTATTTTGCAGGAAAGAAACCTGATGCAATGCAGGCACGTTGGCATCTGGGACAGCCATCCCCCTCCAAGACCCCGCTGTGTTTTTACTCCAGACCTGTCACTCCCATCACTCTTTGCTCCTCCCAGAATGAGAAACCAGTTGCTGGGACAAGGCAGGTTGGAGAGACCCTGTCCCAGGCCCTTGCTCATTTTCTGTTCAAGGCCAAATAATCACACTTGGACCACTTGAATGAGCCCTCCTGCATCTTTTAATCCAAAATTAGCAAGTTAGGGACACGGCTGCTGCAATTCCTCAATTGCTTAGCAACAGCCTCCCTGTCCTACCTTAGAGCTGTTGCTGCTCACTCTCACGTTCAGCCTGCTTTGTCAAACCCTCGATATTGGAATGAAATGAACCCTCCGAATTATTGCTCAGAGCTGGGCGTGAAGAGAGCCAGTGGGACACGGTCATATTTTAATTGACTTCTCCCCATGCTCCTAACAGCACAACGAGCTTTCTAAACTGGAAGACTTGCTTGTCTTCTAATTTTCACTCAGCACAGGAAGGGAATGTAAATTAGTCAGAGTGACTTTGGCTTTCCAGCCTGTCTCTGATCAATTGTATTCTGTTTTTCCTAGTGAGGCCATTTGCTCTGGGGGCAAACAAAGGCAGCAGTTTCTTGCAGAGGAGATGAAGGCTGATCTGTGCTGGCACAGACAACAGCCAAGGGGCCCAGACCCCTCTCCTAGGCAAGCTACGCAGCCCCTCTGGTGCTCCAGCTGGTGCCAGGATCCCGAGAGGTTTAGTTCCCCATTAGCTAAGAATTTCTTTAAGATCTTAAGGTAGAAAGTGCTGAAGGAATGCAAAATTCTCTTTCCAAATCCAATTTAGATGATAATTAATCCAACAGCCAAAACCATACTTCTACCGCATTGGCCAAAAAATACAAAACAAAACATGTTTTCTGTTCTGTTTTTGGAAGGCTTCCCCCTCCCCGTGAAACCACTCACCATCCCTTCCCTTTCCACCCCCACAAATTAGCTGAATTCATTTCCTGGACCCCCTCCAGCCTCCAGCTTTCTGGACATCTTAGAAGCTGCTAGATCGAATCCAAAGCAACATGCACCACTACCATCCATCCCCTCCGATCACGGCAGGCAGTAGCTAGAATACACGTATCAGTCGCTCGTACCACTGAGTGCAGGTACTTGTGATCGTACATGTTAATGGGACGCCCGTCCAGCAGCACCTGCCCATCTTGCAGAGGGTAGAAGTTCTCCAGGATGTTGACACAGGAGCTCTTCCCACTGCCCGAAGGACCCACCAGCGCCGTCACTTTGCCGGGGTGCAGAGTGAAGGACACATTCTGCAACACGGATGGGAGAGCACGCTCAGGTCCTGGCTTTTCCCAGGGTCCTGGGGTGGTGGCTCAGGCTCTATAGAAGAAAAGTAGCTGAAATCTGGCCCTGGTTACCCCCACCTTGGTGACGTGCCACAATCAGCCATCTCTCCTGGCTTGGAGGAAGCAACAAGCCTCCAAAATTGTTTTAAATTCACCTGATGATGTAGCAGTTCCTCCAAAAACTGCAAAGCAAATTAACCTCTTTGCTGCCACCCCCTGCACTGTGACCTCCACCCCTCTCCCACGAAAATGGTCCAAGGCAGCTTGGCACAAAGCCCTGCACCATGCTGACGTGTTTAATGCCTGAGTGGTGAACAAGGGTTTTATTAATAAATCTCATTCCTTGTAAGGAAAGAACTTGCTGTTCTTCATCATCTGTTTTCCAGCATGCCCTTGAGCCTGTCTTTACACATCTCCAGGAGGGCAGCTGACATTCCCACGGGCTGGGGACTGGTTGTTGCTGTGACGGAGAAGCGGCGCGTGATGCCTCGTGGCAGGGAGAGCTCTGTGCCCGCGGGGCTCACCTGGAGGACCTGCGTTGCAGAGCGAGTGCGGTAGGAGAACGTCACGTTTCTGAACTCCACCTTCCCATCCACGTGGTCTGGGGCCAGGGACCCATCATGCACCATAGTTGGCTTGCGGTCGATGAACTCGAACACCTTCTCAGCAGCACCCACTCCCTGCATCAGGCCGCTGTAGACGGAGCCGACGGACTGGAAAGGAAGAAGCTATGGTGAGACCTTCCCATGAGATGGAAAAGTCAGTGCCACTCATAAGGAGAATGGTTGAAGTATTGCCAAGTCTTTTATCATCTGATATTAACTACAGTCATCAGACGCAGGAAAAGAAAGTTCTCCCTGACTGCAGTCTATGGAGGGGACATATGGACATAGCCGGGGGAGGGCATCTAAGAGGCTTTTGTGTATGGCTAGACTCAGAGGGGGACAGAAGAAGGAGACACATAGATTGGGAGGAGACAATGTGGATCAGAAGATACATAACCCAAACTTCCAACAAAACCCTCCACTCATCTCTCTCTGCTCAAGACCAGCAGCTCCCCAACCCAACGGGTGAACAGAGTCCATGGATGGCAGCACATCGCACCAGCCCCTGAGGGCGCTCAGCTCATTCCCAAGCACATGAGTCTCAAATGCAGAGCAGCTCCAGGCTGGACCCTTCTAGACAACCATTTGGCAGCTGATAAGGCTGTTCCCTGCTAGAACATGGTCCTAGTGTATTTATCGTTGTGCTTTCCCAACTGGACCTTCTGCGTGCTGACACCAGCTTCCCTGGAATAAACCCCTGTCACATTGGCTCTTTTTAATATTAAACCCAGAGCTGCAGAACAGCTTGTACTGCAACTGCCCTTCCCATCAGGAGGGAGAAACAACCCTAAACCAAACGAAACACACACCAAAACCACAGCCTGGAAACACCAGCATTGCTTGCAGTCATCCGAATAGATGGTGAGAGCTGGGTGAGCTGCCTCCAGCTTTGCTCTGCTGCTACACAAAAGCTGCTGAAACCACTCTTGGCTGCGAGGAAACCTCAACTTGATTGATCATTTCTGTCTTGATTAGCCAAGATTATGCCTTTGCAAGGGGAAAGCAGCCCTGGGTGGGCTCTGCCATCCCACCCGCCATCCCATCTTGCTAACGTGCTGCCAACGCAGCAGCTTGCAGCCTATTCCAGGGGGGAAAAAAAAAAAATTAAGTTTTTAATGAAGCCTGAAATTTAGCAGGCAGCTTTGTAATCCCTGCATCCTTCATGCCAGGAAATGTGCTTGGGAGGCAGCCAGGATGCTGTCCTTTGGCAGGGCCAGTCTGACCCCTGTGGTCCCAGTTGCCCTTTTGGGGGATGAGTTGCTTTGGGCACATTCAAGTTCTGAGGCCACAGCAGGATGGGAGCAGGGAACAGAGGAGAGAATCATCCCACTGGTGGTCAAAGCCACAGTGCCAAGGAAATGGGCTGTGGCAAAGGCAACAGTGGATCTAGCCCTGCGACTGCTCTGGGACATCTTCTTGATACAGGGCAGCACAGAGGGGTAAAGCAGACTCACCTCCATGCAGTCTCCTAAGACAAACTCATAGATGATGAAGGATATCAGGTTCCCACTTGTCATTTGCCCTGAGATCACGAGGTGCCCACCATAGTAAAGGATGCTGACCTGGACCACCAGGAGAGTCAGCTGAAAGCAAGAAAACACCCCAAAAATCAGCACGGAGAAGGCTGATATTTTGGTGCATTTTTAATTACTCACACAACAGCCCACAGTTCGTGTGCTGACATTTCTATCCCGAGCTGAGCATCGTGAAGAGCACGCAGCTGACAGCCCCAGCAGTGAGCATGGACGGGAGAAAGGAAAAACAACTCCAGAACATGGGCTGATTTAAGGAGCAGGGCTGGCATCTTTCCACCAAACAGAATTCCAAAGGGGCAACAGACAAAGAGGGAGAATTTCTCTGAAAAAACAGAGCATCTCATGAACTCCTTTCTTGGATTAACGTCCTCATGTGTAATAATTGATGCTCAAATTATCCAACGTGTGCAGTCACCTCACTGCTAAAATAAACTTTGGTATAGGAGTGTGACACATTTTAATTCAGAACACAAAAATCAAGCCAAGAGTTAATGCAAAAGTTCCACCTTGCACATCCAAGTCCCTGAAGTGTAACCTCAACTCTTGCTTGAAATCAGTGTATGGGGGGGTACAACCTACTCTCGAAAGAAGACTGATCAGTGCTGGTATGACACACACCAGCCCCTGCCTTTATTCATCTGGTTTTGTTCCACACTGCCTGGGTGCTCAGAAAAGCAGCGGTGCCCTGGTGCTCTGTGTGATGTTTGTGGGACAGGCTGTAAATTCACACAGATAAAAATACTAGGGGGAAAAAAAACAAAACAAAACAAAAAAACCACAACCAAAAAAATTCCTTCTATTGCTCCTGCCATGATCTGACCTTAAGATCCTGTGTTCCTTCTGAGAAAGAGCATACCAGGGCTGTACTAAATCCATCGGCTTCTTTCATGAAGAAAAGCTCCTGCTGGAGCAGTTTTGGAGGTTTTTTTGTCGTCTGACTCGGCAGGATCTGTCCTGACCCAGTTCACGCTCCAGCTTCACCTTCACAACGCTAAAAACGCTCCAATTTTCCTTCCAGACTTGGGAAGCCATCAAATCTCTCATGGCTACATGAAGGCACCACAACTCAGAATGCCTTCACCAGAGGCTACTTAGATCCTCAAATGCGCAGATAAGGGCAGCCCCATGTGAGGGTTTTGCACAGCTTTAGTTATCAGCCAATGCAGGAAAAATCCCAAACCATCTGGTCTTAAATGATGAAAAAACATTTTGGGAGGAAAAAAAGCAAACAACAAAAAACCCAACAGAAAAAAAAGCCCAAACCCAACCACCAGCAGCCTCCTCCTGCCACCACCCACACGCAGAAAATCTCTGGTTCTGAGCAGAAGCTCAAGCAACAGCGCGGCTGCTTCCCAGCCAGAGCCCCGGAGATGAGCTGGCACAGGCACGCAATGCAGCAGCACACGAGCACGGGGTTCTCCACGACCTTGAGCAGTTATCAATTATAGTCTTATTTCCAAGAGAAAACAGACTGGTCAGTGGCACAATGCAGCGCTGTCCTAAGGGGGAATGGAATATATTTTGTGAGGAGTGGGAAAAAAAAAAAGAAATTAAAATAAAATAAAACCAAATCAAAATCAAGAGTCGCATGCTGACCAGCAGTGGACATCAAGGTGAAGCTTCCTGGAGAAGCACGTGCACCGTGCCACGTGCATTTTGGGATCTGAAGCAACGTCCCTTGCCCGTCCCCAGCCCCATGTAGGGAAGCCCTGGTGCTGGTCACCTACCCCGCTGGACCAGACGTAGTAGGTGTAAGCCATGGCCTCACGCTTGTTGAGTTTGTAAACCTGCTGCAGCTTCTGCCAGTAGACGTTTGCCTCCGCGTCCTCGTTGGCAAAACTGCGGACGGTCTTCATGGCGGAGATGGTCTCCTCGGCGGTGTTGTTGGCCTTGGCCAGGGCATTCTGCACATCCTTGGAGAGCTTCTGCAGGGAGCGAGGGGAGGCAGAGGGGGTTCAGCGGGTGTCAGGCTGCCCGTGGAACATCTCCCTGCACACCCCAGGCTCTTCTGGGCTTGGGAAAAGAAGGTACGGTGACATTTTCCAAGGCCATGGGCAACAAGGCTGAGCATTGGGATATATCCCACCCCTTGGGACAGTCTGGGATGCTGTGCCAAGAGAATGGATTCATTGTCCTGTTCCTGAGGGACCTGGGCTGCAAGAGGTGAAGTGCCATGTGTGGGGCCACTTGGAATCTTGCAACAGAGATGCTGCTCCTGGTGTCCTGATGGGACAGGGTCAGCATGGACAAGTCTGGAGACCAAGGGCAGCTCCACTGCTCCCACAAGCACTTGACCCACAGGAGGAGCTGTGGCTGAGCAAGGCTGCACCCAAGGACCCTGTTTTGGCAGGACCTGTCCCTGGCACAGCAGAGAGCACCAATAATGATTGTGGGGAGCAGCACTGCAGGACCCACATGATCCATGGGATGAGGCACAGCCCTCGGCCCACACTACAGCCAGGCAGAGGGGGGGAGCTTGGTACTGGGTTTAACCCCCACCAAGTCACTCCAGAGGGAAAGGAGAGGAGACGAGTGAGGAGATTGCACAAGGACAGACAGACACATGTGGCACATCTCAAGGCCAAGCTACCTCTCCTGTCAAACCTAAGATGCCTCCGTTCCTGAGCATGAAGCAAGATACACTTGTCTGCCCATACGGGTTTAATGAGATCTCCCTGTCCCCACTGCTGGCAGCAAAGCACTCAAGCATCAGTCCCAGCAGCTCCAGGGCCACCCACAATCTCCACGATAGCTTCACGAGGGCACAGCCCAGCACTGCAGCCCACCATGGCCATGCCAGCTGCTCCTGCTGCCTACCTTGTAGTACTTCCCATAGACATCGGACACCAGCATGATGATGGGGAAGCCCATGAAGGTGACGAGCGAGAGCTTCCAGGAGAGGCTGAACATGAAGAAGATCACCCCCGTGGCTTTCACCACATTGCGGAGGAAGATGTTGATGTTCTGGGAGACCAGGTCACTCACGATGGTGGTGTCTGACGTCAGGCGGGAGATGACGTCCCCTGCAGCAACGAGGGGGTGGAGAAGAGGAGAGCGGGGACATGTCACCACAGCAGGTCACTGCCTAGCCGTGTCCCATGTCCCGTGCCAGGGGCCAGATGGAGCTCCTCATTCAACCCAGCCCCTCACCGGGGTTCTGAAGGGTGGCATGGAAGGGGAGGGTGACTCCACTGCTGTGGACGCAAAGCAAAACAGAGGAGCTTGAATTGCTGCATGCATGAAGGACACGAAACACATCTAAAGGCATGAGCTACGTCCCTGGGTCACCAAGGATGGCTGTGGGACAGCAAAGGGGGCAGCACCCCATGGGCATGCAGACGGGCAGCAGGTATGTGGGTGGAGTTTGCTGGGCTGCTGAAGGCACTGCTGAAGTCATCAACCCAACTCCATGTTCCTTTCTAAATGATGTCAGGAGCTCTCCAGGAGCTCACCAGGGACTGCTGGCACCTTCCCTCACCATCCCAGCAGGACCAGCCAGGGCACAGCACACCTTGCAGAGTAAGGTAGCTTTGGAGAAGGCTGTTTGGGCTTAGCCATGTGCGCCCCGCAGCCTGGAGCTGACCCAACTGACTCTGAGGTCACGGGTCCAGCTACCAAGGGGTGAAGCTCCTGCAGTGCCCTTTGGTGGAGCTGAACATCACAGCCAGCCCTGAATTCCTAAATATGTGGCCCGTGTCTAAGTCCAGCTGAATTCCCACGCTTTTGGGCAAGTCCCACGTTACCCGTATCCCACTTACAATAACATCTCTGGTGTCCTCAGCTACCAGGGCCCTGTGCAGTGATTGCTAAATATGGCAACAGCCTCAAAACTAAAAATAGTGCCAAGATGAAATTATATCTGCAAAAAGTTACAGCGGGCTGGGACCATACCAGAGTGGCACGGACCCGGACGGGACCTGAACTGCAAGCAGGGAAAGCAACAAGCACACCCAGCAAGCTTCACACATCTGAGGTTTCTGCTGCCTGGAGCAGAGCTGGAGAGTGGCTGACCAGTCTGCACTGATGGGAGGGACTGGAGAAGTAGGTGCTTTGGGGTTGGCTGGAGATGAGGATGTCAACCTGATGGGTGGCAACGGGACATCCCCGGGGCACTGGGCAATCGTGTCCCAGTCTCACAGAGGGAGGGAACCAAAAGGGGAGAGCTTCCTGCTGTTACTTCTAAACACTTGGGTGCTGTCACTGACTGTCCCCAATCTGCTGCCTGTTCATAGGGCAAGCCAAGGGGACAAAAAAACCCCACCGGATTGGGATAGAGGGATTAGAGCAAATCTAGGAGAAAGAGGAACCAACCTGTGCGATTCTCATCAAAGAAACTCATCTCCTGAGACACCAGTGACCTGAAGAGGCAGTTGCGAAGGCGAATGTTCAGTCTTGCAAATATGAGCGTAAAAACACCGCCCCGGATACCTGCGGCAAATGAGCTAATTGCAGATAAGAAACGTTATAGACCAATGGACACGAAACCCGCTCCTCACCACACAAACACCCCGATGCCTGGGACAAGGGCTTGGGCAATGCTGCGCTGGTACCACCTTCCACCCTGGGAAGTGATGGTTAAACCAGACCACACCTCTTCTGGGTGCTACCAGCACAGGGACAGGAGTCCCTGTGACAAGCTTCGGGAGGGGACACAGCACTGCCGGGTCAGCATTCCCTGGGGAACCCATTCTGTGTCTGCTGCTGCTCCCCCACCGCGAGCAGATGGACGTGGAGAGCTATGCAATGGACTCGTGGCTGCCACTGTGGCCTCTCTGCACCATGAAAGCACATCCCAGGGGTTTGGTGGAGTGCCTGCAGGTGAGACAGTCCATGCCCACCACCACCACCAGGAGCTCCTGCAGGAAAACCCCAAACTGCTCCTCATCAGGGCCAAAACCAGCCCCTGCGATTACCTTCCTATGGCGAGCAGCGACATGACCAGCACTGCCGTGGAGAAGCGGTCCATGCTCTTCTGCACCACGATGCCGTCAATGGCCAGCCCCGTGTAGTAGGGCAGGAAGGTCTCTCCTGCCAGACAAGCACAGGACACAGGGTTTCAGCCCCACCACGCAGGATCAGCACAGGACCTGTATTTCCAGCTGTGACAACCCCGACCCCACCACGGAGATATTTGGACATCTCACAAGATGTCTCAAGAGGTCCAGCCCTTACTGGCATGGAAGGATGTTTCATTTCCCAGTGCATTTTATCTCCTATTGCTTTTTTTCTGGCCTGCTTGCATTTTTTTACCCAGCCCGTGCAGGACGTGCCACCCAGCACCCTCAGAAAAGCAATCCTGGGGTACTGCCAAGTACCCTCTGCCATGGTTCCTTCCCTTCCAGTGAGGATGGGAGCACACCACAGGCTCTCCCCCAGTGTCCCTTTGCTCACCCAGCGCAGCCACGAGGAGAAAGAAGGAAGCAATGCCCAGGAAAAAGGCATCCGGCTTGGTGTAGGACAGCAGCTTATGGATGGTGGGACCCGCTGCCTCCTCCCGTTTGTCCCGTGGGGTGGCCCCATCACAGCTCTCCTCCACCTCAGCGCGGGACTCGGAGCCAGTCCCCAGTGCCTCGCGGGAGGAGGTGACGCAGGCCAGCAGCTGCCACAGCCCAAAGGTGGCTGCCAGAGCCACGTAGGTCCAGGCAAAGAGCCCCCAGAACCAGGGGTCCCTGATGGTCCTCCGCACTTCCGAGTAGAGCAGCAGCTTCACCATCATGTAGATGCCCATGAGGAGGCAGACGACGGCGATGAAGGTCCGCGATGCCCTGAGGCGCCGGGGGCCGTAGGCTGTGTTGGTGGCCACCCCGATGGCAGCCCCCAGCAGCACGCAGCTGCGGTACAGGCAGCCCCCCCAGATGTCCAGCAGCGAGTTGAAGATGTTGAAGTGCCGCAGGTCCTGCAGGACATCGCGGCCGCCCCGGCCATGGGTGTAGAGCAGGGTGGTGACCACCACGTCAGCCCCGCTGAGCGCCAGCGTGCTGGCCACCGCCTTCCAGGCACGCATCCTTGCCACAGGGCTCAGGGGGTCACTGAGGCAGTTGAGAGAGCCCTAGCACGGGGAGGACACGGTCATGTTGGCCTCTGCAGGGTGAGAAGAGGGGGACGGGATTGTTAGTCACCCCGGGAAGGTGAATGGGAAAGGGAAGCAGGATAGGAGGACAATCATGCCAGCTCCTCACCAGCCCATCCTCATCCCAGACACCACTATCTCCTCCTTCCTCCCCTCCCCGGCTGCATACACTCCAAGATATTTCATAAAATGAGAAGCACAAATGACGACAAACTTCCCCCCACAGATGCCTCCACACATGGTGAATCCCAAAGCAGAATCCCCAGTGAGAATCTCCATCCCCACTTGCTGCAAAGGCTGCAGGGCCAGCCAGGAGGTCCCCGCCAGCTGGGTGATGCTGGGACATCTGTGCGGCCGAAGTGTCCTGACCTACAGAGATGTGTAGGTAATAAACTGGGACATTTGTGGTCTGAGAGTCCCTCCTCACCCTTCCAGGACAAAGCAGAAGCTGAGCACTCAACTAAAAAAGCAGAAGGGAGAGCGGCTTGGCTTTGTAACAGACCCCCCCTCATCAAGACGAGAATAAATCCGAGCTACAGCAGCTTCCCACACCTTGCTGTCCCCAGCCCTCCTCAGTATGAAGTTGGGGTAACCCACTAAACCTGCTGCATCGTCAGCTTGCAACTCAGCAACACGACAAAAATCCCAAGAGGGAATTGCAAAGAGGTTGGAAATCCACAGCCGCATCCCGGGGGAGAGGGAGGCTCCGGAGCGGGATGCTGCCATCACTGTCACCCGTGGGTCTGACTGTCGGCAGCGATGGTGGGGCTGGATCTGAATTGACACGGAAAAAAACTCGACTTCCTTTAAACGGAAAGAGCTGCTCAGCTGCTCTGCGCTGTGCCCACGAGGGTGGTACCCGGTCCTTGGGCTTGTGCCGGTGCACGGTGCGGAAGGCAGGGCGCAAAGGATGCGTGTGCAGCGGCCACGCTCCAGCCTCCGTGAGCACGGCCGCCTCCGCAGCCGCCCGAAAGCGATCCCGGGGAAAAGGGCAGCCCTTGGTACGGTCGAGCAAAGCTCTTGGTCGAGAGCGGCTCGGCGCTCGGGCAGGTGGGAGAAGAAACTAAACGGGGCAGAGGCTGCAATGTGGGGGGAGACCGGAGGTAGATGGGATGGGTGGGGATGAAGGGAGGGAAACAAAACCAGAGCAGCGGTGGTAGGGAGGAGCTGGACACGCTTCCCAGGGTGCTCGCTGCTGCCATCCGCTGCAAAGCTGCGCGGATCCGGCACGGTGGAGAAGGAGGAGGAGGAGGAGGAGAAGGAAAGGAGGAGGAGGAAGAGGAGGCGGCCACCGCAGCTCCCTGCCATCCGCAAAGGTGTGCCCCGCTACAAAGCTAGCGTGCCCAGCCTCAGCCCTGCTTCCCCCCGGTATGAGATGCTCCTCCCGGGGTGGGGGGGGTGGGAGACGCCCGGGAAGGGCCGTGCCCGCCATAGCGAGGTCTCCCTCACACAGACGGACGGAAGGACGAACGGACGGTCGGACGGCTTTCCCCCCTTTGCAGCTCAAGGGCAGCGCAGTCCCGACGCGCCCAGACGGGGTCTTACCGGCGGCGGT
>JANHGN010020780.1:10362-33343 GCA_024605025.1 Megaceryle maxima | reverse complement strand
GAGAGTGGAGTAGAGGGGGAGAATCACCTCTCTTGACCTGCTGGCCACGCTTCTCTTGATGCAGCCCAGGATATGATTGGCCTTATGGGCTGCAAGAGCACACTGATGGCTCACGTTTCATCCATCACGTTTCATCCATCACGTTTTTCATTCGCCAGTACCCCCAAGTCCTTTTCTTCAGGGCTGGTCTCGAGCCAGTCACTGCCCAGCTTATATTGGTGCTTTAAATGGTTAAGTATGCCATGAAATTCTAAATTACTAAGCTTATTTACATTTCTTTTTATACAATTCTGGGATATAGTCTGAAAAGCCAAACTTCAAACAAGTTACAGGCATAAATCATGTACTGATTCAGGTACCACGTGCCACTTCTATTCACAAACCTGTGTCTGCTTGTATGGATGTGGCTTTGATAGAAACTTTTGTCACAATTTCTATTTTGAGACATGTGAAGATTTACTTCAAGATTGTTAGGGACATAAAAGCCTGGAACTTGATTTGATCTTGAGAATGACAGGGAGACACTGAGTCATTAATCTGTTTAGGAGCCTCCTGTGTTCTTTGTTTTATTATGAACAGGATGGTTATGAAAAGGAAAGGAAATCTGATTTTAGAGCTGTTAAGGAGGTTAAAAGAATAACTAGTGTTTAGTTTGAAATGATGGTCTTTCTATTACTTTGACTTAGTTTTTTTGTGTGTTTAGCATTCTGTTTGGATGTTAGGTCACACTGTTGTGCTGACTTTGAGTATATTGCGAGCCCTAAATCGTATTTTTATGTTTTTCCTGAAAGAAATATTATTTTCTGCATAAGATAAATCAATACAGAAGACCTGATTTTGAAAGAAGTATCTCCAAACCATAGAAAATTGTAGCTCCTGATGTGAATGTGGAATTGCCATAAATAGTTAGGCAAGCTGGACTTCTTGTGCAAAAATGTTCACATTTATAAAGGCAATTACTGCAGTAAAGCATTAAGATCTACAATTTCACTCATGTTTTGTGTGTTGGTCCTGGGATTCTGAATGTTTCAAAAATCAGTGTTGAACATTAATATTAGAATTACAGCATTATGAGGATAATTTTCTTCAGTATCTAAGGGTTAAAAATTAATTTTTTAAAAAAGTAATATTTTTATAAAAAGTGTACTTTATGGAAACATGACAAAAATGTTGGAGACATTCTTTCCATAATCAGGCCAAATCCCATTCTATCCAATTAAATTTTTTTTTTTTTTTTTTTACTTTGCATTACTTAGACCAACAAATACTTTATAGTAATTTAGAAATTATATTGAACCAAAGAATTAGAAATAGTTACTAGAGTATACAGTTTTCATCTTCCTGTAATTTCTAATTTTATATAGGCTTTCTTTCTTATTTAATTCCTCAGCTGTTATCAAGAACACACTAAATTCCTTCAACTACTTCAATTTCTGTGATCTCATATGCA
Source organism: Megaceryle maxima (assembly GCA_024605025.1). Classification (NCBI taxonomy): domain Eukaryota; kingdom Metazoa; phylum Chordata; class Aves; order Coraciiformes; family Cerylidae; genus Megaceryle; species Megaceryle maxima. The sequence goes on along the minus strand of JANHGN010020780.1, from coordinate 31,893 downwards.
TCAATATTTTGGAGGGGGAGTTGACTCTCTTGTTTTTGTCAAGACTCATCCAGCCCCGTACAACCTAGATAATATGGGAAATAGTCCAACTGGAGGCCGTTGTATCTCTTGTGATAATAAAGGTAAATATACACGAGGTGTACAGACCAGCATGGTTCTTCTAGCCTTAAGTATTTTTTTTTTAAACATTCATTGCATCATATACACATCTGTGTAATCAATAGCTTATGACTAGATTACTCAACAATTAAGGGCTTTAGTAGACTGCTTTGTTTCACAGGCAGAATACCTTTTCTAAAAAGGTAAAGTAAACAAAAATGTATAAAGTAAGAAGAAAAAGGGTAAAGCTTCACTGCATAAAAGTAAATTTCCAAGGGCTAATCTGAAGATGCTGACTGGCATGAAAACATAGTCAAGCATGAAGATGAACATCCTGTAAAGAGACATGGAATAACAGACAACAATTGCCACTGTTGACAGAGTATTTGAAAAAGAATAAGCTATGTCCATGGTATAAATTGTAGATAACTCAGTTAAAGTACTCTTGGACTGCTTAAATACTATGGAGATGGACATGACACATAGAAAAAAACAAAACAGATCTTCATCTTATAACACTGACAAATCCATGAAACCTGTGTAACTACTGTGTATAAATCTTCAAAAAACAATAGTGCATAACTGATACATAGATACTTAATATGCAAAATTACTAGGAAAAGCTTCACCTCCCACAGGTGTGGTATTTCTTCAAAACTTACATCTTATTTGGACTAAGTGAATAGCCATCTATTTTCACAGGTTAATCTTGGAACACAATGCACAGACTCTAATATGGCAAAATGATTGTGTGATACTTAGAAATAATTCAAGGATATGTATAATACAAAAAAAAAAAAAAGAAAAGAAACACATTTAATTAACTCTGAGCAATCTTCTGATGAGAAAAAAAAAAAAAAAAAAGATAACTGAATTTTAAAATGTTAGCCCACAGTTCATTAGGTTTAATTTAACTAACTATATCATACAGGAGATACTTTTAGCCTACACAAACTTTTGTTCAACCACCTTTTGAGTACATAAAAAACCCCACCTTCTTCAAATAATTCAGTTCCAGTATTTTAAAGAAAGTGTTATGGACATAGTGTTTTCTTAGTGTTTTAAACTAGCATTAACAATTGAAAGATGTGTTTAATCATCCCTTAATGCTTAAAGATTTATAGCAGGTCATACAGTTACTATGATAATGGTGAATAAGCTCGATTTCAAAGAAAAGTGTTGTGGACATACAATTTAGGAAGTTTTAAGACAAGTCCAAATAACAGCCAACTCTTTGATGGTCTAGTTAACAGAGAAAGTGATAGAAAAGACTTTCTACATTTGCTATGAGAAATTGTGTCATTCTATGTCATTTAATCCTTTGAGTGTAATAATCCAAAACTTTAAAAATTACTATAATTATAAGCAATTTAATTGTAATTATTGATCCTAAAATGAATTTTATGATTCCTATTTTGCTGCTCCTTCCTAAAAATAACATTTGAGAAGTAATTTTTAAAAAATTAATAATCATAGAATGCTGCTAAAAAATAAAAGCAAACCAATTTAACAAGGCTTTTACAAAGCCATGCTGGCTCTAGATGGAATAGCAGTTAAAGCTTAAATTCTCTAAGAAAACCAGTTACCTTAATCCAAAATCCAAAGGACATCGTGAGGAGCTTCTTTTGTCTCTGTACCTGTATTGTCCATTCTCTTGTCCAGATGTTATGGCTGTTCTGAAAACCACTTTACTACTGACTTGTGAGTGCTCATCACTCCCTTCATGCAAATGCTGACACATACCTGCTAATGCAGAAGGCCAGGCAGCACTTTTGCTCATTTTGCAGGACAGCTAGTAAGGCCACCTTCTCAACAATGGCACTTGTCTTGGCACGTTCACCTTCAACCTCAGCAGGACTGCTTCACTGCAATTTCCCACCTTTTATCTGTAAATCCTCTCACCTCTGTTTTTCAATTTTTTAAGGTAGAGCTTAGATTTATCTTCCTGGAGCAGTTCTGTTTTGTCTAAGTAATTATCTAACAATTGAAACAGAGATTTGAACTTGGTCTGCCACTCCCTAGGGAAATGCTCTGCAGATGAACCATAAGCCTGTCCTTCACTCTTTATTATTTACAGAAAAATAATTAGTTCCACCAAAAAAGAAACTGCAGCTGAAGGAAAGGCACCTGCCTCCTGCTTATATCACCTTTGCTCAAGGCCGTCTTTCAGGTCAAGTGAGCAGAGAGGAGCCCATGTCTTCACTTCCCTTCCTCCCACTACAGGTTTTTAATATAGGAAGGGAATCTTTCTTCTAGATGCTAGGATAATGGCTGTGGGGAACATGACTCATAGTTGAAGATACTGAGAGGAGGAAGGCATACTTGGCTACACACATTTCCTCTACACCATTTTCACTTGCATTTAATTACACCCAGCTGAAGTTGTTCTCCATGCCATGGGTTTCCAGCAGGCTGAGGTCCCTGACTCATGACTCGTGTTATTCACTGGGCTCAGAACTTCATGGCATAGAACAATGTTAGTGAGATTGCAGAGTGCTGAGCAGAGCATGCCAAATACTCTTAAAAGCTGGCTATGCAATGCAGAACTGTGCACAGTACCTTTAAACATCTAGATGGAAATATCTACATCACTGATCACAAATAGATCCTTCCTGATAGAATTCCTCTAGAAAAATCTAAACTCAGAGATTTGCCCAAGCTAGTTCAAAACCTCTGCAGCAGGGAAAAAACTGTTCCCTGGTTTCACTGTCTCTTTCTAAAGGTTGGACCAGTGAATGGCCTATGAGTCACTAGGGCCAATGCATGTTAGCAAGTATGATCTTGAATACACTGATTTGTGAAGCTTACTTGCAAGGGGCTTATGCAATGGCTGCAGCAGCAGGTAAGCTATCAGTGATGGAAGAAAATGTACAGACAGCCTAATTTAATGATCTTGAAGATTTACATAGCACTTAAAGTAAGTTTGTTACTGTGGGAGAGAAAGCTGCCTCAAATCATCCCCATTTTTCTCACCTTCATGCCCAACTAGGTAATACACAAGCAATCCCCATGCCTCCAAATAAGGACTCCCCAAACTGTGATGCTTTCCTACCTGAAATTCCTGGATAATTTGTCCCCAACCCCTAATTTACTTATTCTCTGTTTATCTTTAATGACAAAAAAAAAAAAGGATATAAAAGTTGTAATACAATCTGGTCCTGAGAATTTGCGTTTTGTGATAGAACATGTCTCAGCTTGTTGTAAAAGAAACTGCAAAACTGCAAACAGGTCCATAAAGCAAAATTGTACTCTTGAGAGCAAATTCAGTTTTTGAATTGAAGAGTGACGTTAGCTTAGAGTGTTCCATTTGTTTGCTCTACCACTGATGGACATTTTGCTTTTTCATCTGGACTCTTTCCAACATTTTTGTTCTGAGCATTTATGTAGCACTCCAAGGAGTCAAGGATAGAACACCTTTATAAATAAAAGATGTGTTTGTGTAATTACTAGGTAGAGAAAATAACTCTTTCTGGATTTAGTTTATTTCCTTTTCAATGCACACAGAAGGCCTGCAGTTTGCCTTTCCACTTTCAGTCAATGGCCAAAGCCCTCTTTAGACTCTTGACATGTGAACATTAATTCAAAATATTATGTGATGTGACAGTACTTTAGAAATAGGTCTACCTCTCTCTATTTCTCTTGAGGTGGTCAGCTGGAAAGTCTCCTGGATTCCGTGGCATTCTATAAAAGTTTTGGTAAATTTAAAAAAATTGAATGGTTGGATATTTTATCTATAAAAATAAAGCCTTAAGGTGTTAGATAAGACTGATGTTAGTCATTTTAGTGTTATAGTTTAAACAGCCTATTTTCTTATTTCTGTGATAAAATTCAGCTGCAGATGAAATGCTGAATAAGGACAGCAGGTCTTCTAGGCCTAGCATTAAAGCAAAAATAAAAGAATGAACTTTGAATATATATTTTTTTCTTTTTTTGATATTCAAATAAGGCTTTAAATAGCTTAAATATTTCTTTAGCAAAACAAGCAAGTAAGATGTGGTGCTACTCTTCACCTGTATCTTTTATGGATCTATGTTATTTTCTCACACTTGAAAATTTCCTTCAACATACAATGAAATTGATCCCTGTATTTCTAGTTTGCAGTCTACTCATGGCTTCTACAGTAAGGATGGCTGTGGTTTGACGGCTTAAACATCACATTTTGACTCCTGTGTCTCTGGCCTTACTCCCTCCTCTTAACACTCTTGTCCTTCACAGAAAACACTCAGCTATCACCCTGGGCACTAACAAGTTCAAGCTGATTTCTTAAGTTTCAGGTAATCACAAGGAAAGGGGAGAAAGGGAGCAAAGAGGATGTGTACCAGAAAAGTTGGGAAAAGGTACATGAAACTTGGTTAGAGTTTTGTATTAAGAGAGTTGAAGTACACAGTAGGATAGAAGGGATACTGAGGCACAAGAATGAGTACTTAGTTTGGGAAGGTGGGACACTCATAAACAAGTTTTTTTACAGTAAAATCTGTGCCCAGCTCTAAACATTTATGCAGCCATAGAGGTAGGAATGAAGCAGTTAATGAAAGGAGAGAGGAAAGGATTTGACATTACTGCAGCAGGGGAATAGAAAGACGCAAAATGAGTACAAAAAAGGACCTTCAGGTGACCCTGGGCTTTCTTCCAGACTGAGACCTGCCTTTGGATCTAGAGTCAAATTCAGGGATCTGTCTTTACTCCACTAGTTGGATATTGAAGGCATGTGATTGGACATTTATTTTTAGAATTAAAAAAACTAAGAAACAGGACACCCTGTGTGAAGCCAAAAGCCTATTCAATGCTACACTTGATTAATTGGTAGGCTGGGCTGAATTAATTTTAAGATTAACTTTGTTTTACTTCTTTCCTGTGGCATTATGTCAAGGTGAAAATATATTGACTTATATTAATTTCTTTTGGCATATTCTATGTATTCAAGTTAATTTATAAATGGGTTGTTATAGTCTGGTTTGGCACATCACCTTGATAGTGACTTTTGAAAGGTACTGGTTAGTGCAAATGTTGTTGAAACTCTTGATGCAGTTGATATTTTAAAATCTCTTTAAATGTAGCAATTCATTATTATCCTGCCACCCAGTAAGAAGGATGATCCTTACTGCAGCATAGCTTTGATTGAAGAGAATTTACAATGATTTACACCAGTTCACAAGCCAGTTCTAACTTCTTGCCCTTGTAGCTGCAAGTTCAGTCATTCTAGGAAAGATGACATAATAGCTTCTATTCTACCATCCATTTCCTGAAAATCTTCTGAACAGTCTGTCATCTTATAAATAATCTGGACAGAAAGCTTCATCTTTCATCTCTTGCTTTTTTGTGCAGAAAATAACTTTTGTGCAAAATGAGTTGCAAAATTGGTGTCATACAAAACACTAACAATCAAGATAGTTGTACAAGGCACCACACAGTAAGTAAGAAGGCAGGGGGAAAAAGCATAATATCCTATTTCACTGAACTTTAGTAAAATGTGACTCAAATTTTTCAGTAGTTTAGTGAACCATAGAGAAAATAAATTTTCTTTAGTGGAAAAAAAATAAAAAAAATGGTGTGCATGTGTTGTAAATGTCTTCAGCACTGAAAGGACTGAAAAGACAAAAAATCTCCATTTGCTAGTGAAATTACTCTCAATCAGAACAAATTTCTAGATAAAATTGCATTTTAATTGACATCAGTATACTTCACTGAAAAAGTCTCTCTATATAAGCACCACAAACTCTAAGGAATGGTAACACGGGAGCCACCCAACAGCCTCCTTCCCTTGATTTCAAGGGAACTGTAACAAAGTAGATCACTGGATCTTTTGGAAATCAGGCTACTGGTGATGGTGTGATTATTTGCTAAGAAAACCTCTTTAAATGTATGGAAATGTAAACATTTCTGTCAAAATCCTATGTTTTTCATCTCCCTAGCTGCTTTTCTAGAAAAGAAAGTATGTGCATTTGAGCTGAGCACTGCTTATTAACAAATAGTGCTACCTCTGAGAACGAAGAGTGAGCACAGAAAAAGAAGAGAAAAAAAGTCAGTACAGTAATATTAAATCATGCATAAAAGAGCTGATACAAGGTTCAGTACAGTATTTTATATCTTATTTAACACATACCACTTTTTTTTTTTTCTTTTTTTCTGCTTTGGGACTTTTAGGTAAACTTCAAAATAGAAATGCAAAGGGCAAAACTGAGCTGGCATCACAAGGCATCTACAAGTACACCAGCAGCAAAAGGAAGACTAGGGAAAATGTGGTCCTGATGCTGGATGGGGAAGGCTGAAAAAGGACATGGAAAAGGCCAATACCTCAAGGCCTTCTTTGCCTCATTCTTTACTGGTATGGTAAGACTTCAGGAGTCCTGGATCCCTGAGAACAGAGGGGGAGTCAGCAGCAAAGACTCACCCTCAGTGGAGGAGCATCTTATCAGGGAACGCTTAAAGTAAAACCGATAGAACAAGAGGGATGCACCCAGAACTGCTGAGAGGGCTGGCCAGTGTCATTGCAGGACCACTCACAATAATCTTTGGAGACAAAATGATGGTGATTTGAAAACTGGTTAAACCATTGAGCTCAAAGGGTTGTGGTCCAGAGCATGAAGTTCAGATGGAGGCCAGTCTCTAATGGTGTACTCCACTGGTTGATGCTGGGATCTTCACTGATGACCAGGAAAGACTGCACCCTCAGAAAGTTTGCAGATAATGGTTGATGAACCACATCATTGTGCTGACATTCAGTGGGATGTCAGCAACCTGGAGAAACAGGTACCTGGGAAGGAAGTGATGTGTACTGGTACAGACTGGGGGCTGACTGTCTGAGAAGCAGCTATGACGAAAATGCCCTGGAGGACCTAGTGAAGAGCCAGCAATATGCCCTTGTGGCAAAGAGAGCCAATAGCCTTTTCAGGGCTCCATCAGGAACAGAATTGCATTGTCTGCACATTGGGGGTGTGACCCTTTCCCCCTCCTCAGCACTAGAGAGGCCACAGTTGGAATGCTGTGTCCAGTCCTGTGCTCGCTGGTACATGGATATACCGGAGCAAATCCAGTGAAATATCACAAAGACGATGAAGAGCTTGGAGCATGTGAGCTATGTGGAGAGGCCAAAAGACCTTGCACTATTCAACCAGGACAGGAGAAAGATCAAGGGCATCTTACACATGTGTATAAATACCTGGTAGGGGTGGAAGTTAGAATATTGAGGCAGACTCTTCTCAGTGGTGCCCAGGGACAGGGCAAGAAGCAATGGGTGGAAATTTTAATAATGAGGCTGTTCACCTATAATGAAGAACAGCTCTAACACAGAATCATAACACATTTTCTCCTGTACATAAATATTAAAATGAAAAATGTATTTACTGATTAAACCTTGAAATAGGCTTCAGTACATGCCCAGTACACTTAAACTGTGTTTTTATGTTAATTTTGTCAGGACTACAGATAATGTTTAACCCTCCCATGAAACATTCACTTCTCTGCAATCAAGTTTTGGTTTGAGTTGGATATTTCAAAGGATGAAAAGTCTTCCATTTATTCTTTAATTGAGAGGAAAAATTGTTTGACAGTTGACTTCAGCAAGACTCAGACTGAATGAATATATAAAAAAAAATTACTAGCAGTATGGAGAAATGAAAATAACCATGGCATTTCTAAACGCCCTTGAAGCCAGTCCAGAAGGTGATGTCATTCATATTAAGATTCTCCTTTAGATGTGCAGACAATAATGGTAGGACATTAGAACACATGTTAGTTTCGAAATGCAAAATTCCTGTTTATTATTTTCTTTGGCAATCTTTTTTTTTTCCTTCTTTCCTTCCTTCCTTCCAATTTTTAGTGAGGAAACTGGAAAAGAATGTACTCCTTCCCCTCACCCCTGCTGCTTTCAGCACAGCTGTTGCTTCCTTCACGATCATTTAAAGGAACTAAGGAAATGAGGAAGAATGAGAGAGTGGAAAATGGTATGAAAGGAAGAAGAAATTTTAATGCAGACAAGTAAAATTAAATCTAGGAGGAAAATAACTGATGAGGCAGGAATAGCTGTGAGCATTCCTGTAAATCCCCCAAGGAATACTGGCAAACAACACTGCAGTTCCTAGGGGATTTCCTTGTGTGTCTCTAAAAGATCACATATGCCATCCAAATCTAGTAAAATGAAGGGGTTTTTTTTAAACATTAGACGTTTTTTTCAAGATTGAAACCAAACATTTTATCCTGAAATGAAAATTCATAATGAATGATTTAATGCCCAATAGACTAATCAACTTTAAAAAGCGAACAGAAAAACAAACAACTTTCCCCTTGAATCTTTTAGTTTTGTTAAGCAGAGAGTTGGTTAGATGTTCTTTGACAGCCGTTCCAGGTCCAGAGTACAACATACAGCTCTGATCTTGTACTGTCTGACAGTGCTAAGTTTAGCAGTTATATTTTGGGGGGTTTTTTGTGTGTCTATTTTCTAGAACACTGGAGAAAAAAATTAGGAGGCCTGTCAAAGGATTAAGAAACAAACTTTCTGGTGCAGTTCTTTCTCTCTGTAGTGCCAATCTACTTTGCAGTGTTAAAAGGCAAGGGAGAGGGTCTTCCTGAGTGAAATCTGATGAAAGATTTTTAATCTTTTAAAGGTTATGCATTATGCCGCCACTTTCACATTTCAGAGTGAATGAAGATTTTCAGTGAAGCGTATTTTTATATGCCATGATACTTTTATAACTCAATAATTCATAAACAAATCAAACATTTAAAGACTAGGCTGTGAGCCTTGCAGTGTGCCTGGACAGCATTTGCAGTGGGTGGAACACTCAAACAAAAATCTCAAATTCAGCAGATAAAATAGCTGTGGGTAGATATCGTTTTTGCTTGCTTGATTTCTTTCTTTTTCCATTTCTTTAAGTTTGCAATTTAGGAAGAACTCAAACAAATTCAAACATGGCACTGCATCACACTCCACCTGCATTCTCCCCAGTGCCAGGATGAGACACCAGACTGCATGCAACAGATGTTAGCCACATCAGGTACTGTTGGAAGATGTTTAGAATCTTGGTGGATGAGCACTGGGCAGCCTTATCTGAAGCAGAAACAGAGCCAGCAACTCCAGCAAAAGGAGTAGTGCCAACTGCTTCCTGGACTGAGGGGGGAGAACTGATCAGAACTGAACTTTGCCAGACTCTTTTTAAGGGACAATAACCCTAAGGCCATATAAAAATCCTTTATTTTCTAGATCTTTTTACTGCTCTGTCAACTTTCCTCATGGCAGAATGTAGCCCTAATTAGTGCTATGTTAATGAGCCATTGCCTAAGATAGATGAGAATTACTGTTCTCATTGAATAATAATTTCATCAGACCGCACTGGTACCTTTATATATGGGTCATGGAAATAATATTAAAAGACAGCCACGTAAAACACTTCAATGAATACTGAAATTACTTACTGATGTGATACTGACTAAGCAATACAGCAGACTTGAAATAAATTTATTCTAATTACTTTTGTTGAGAAGGATCATCTCCCAAGTTCTGCAGTTTTATCTGCCTGGTTGTGTTCCTGGGCAAGTAGTTTTGACCCAAGGAAATAGGACATTGGTTTACCACTTCAGATTGGGATGGGGGTGGGCTTTTCATTTGTTTCTTTCCATACTCACTGTAAATGTGGGGGAAAAAATATATTTCTTTTATTTTGTCTAATGGACTTTAAATGAGAGTAGAATTGTGACTTAGCTAAGAAGTGAAAGCTCAAATGTACAGGCATGGAAAAAAGCCTCGAGAGAGTGACTGGGGGCAACTGAAGTACTGAGACAGGTGTTGGTAGCATAAAGAACAGGAATACAATAGGGAAGGAGGTTAGAGAGACAGCTTGGGGCAAAACTTTTGAGGGTTTGTCAAGGCAAGGACACAGAATCTGAACTCAAGGTGAGGTATATAAGTAAAATTAAGTAGGACTAACTTTCTCTGTAAGCTCTCCAAATACATTCTGACATATTTTTGTAAGTATTTTAGATAGTGCAAATTAAACAGACAGAAATTCAATATTTTTGGTCAGACAGACTATGATGTGCTCTCAAAAAACAATAAACATCTCCTGACTGGCTTAACATTAAGTAGAAAAAATCATAAACAGATGCACTCCAGAAGCTAGAACAAGTCAAGGAGACCCCAGATACAAGGACCATGTTGTGCAGTTTCCAATTAATCATTGCCTCAAGGGGTGGAGACTTCAGAGCAATGTACTCAGGGACAGCCATGTGCTCCAACACTCACAACTTGCTCCCATTTTCCTGTCTTCTTCAAAATCTCCCCAAATGAGAATGAGGGTAGATGTAAAGCAAGAAGCAGTATGAATGTTGAAATAAATGTTTTCCAAATCCAGAAGAAAGCGGTTGCTGTGAACCTGCAACTAAAACTAGTATTCATGGAAATACATCTTTTCCCCTCTCTGAACTACACACAGCATTGATGGAAGAAGATAAACTGCTGGAATCGTCAGCATGGATTGAAACATTGGATTATTGTTTTACTGTCACTTCATAGGGTCACTTAGTAATGTATAGTACAGCTTTGCTATTTGATGAACAAATTCTGACTTGGTGCATGGTTCCGACTTTGCCCTAACAGAAATAGTCAGCTGAAAATATCTGGAAATCTAAAGGAAGGTTCACCTTCACTTAAAACACTGGTACTGTTTCCTGAACAAGGTTCAGACCCATAAAAATGTTTGAATTATCTATACAGTAAATTACAAAAGACTTGTAACAGTCTTAAAGAAAACTCAGAATTATGCCAGCAATTGGGGAAAAAAAGTAAGTTAAAAATTTAGAGAAGACATTCTGGTGGACAACAAGCTCAGCGTGAGTGCTGCTGCAGCAAAGAACGCCAACAGGATGCTGGGTTGCATCAACAATGGCATCACCAGTAGAGATAAAGAAGTCATTATCCCACTCTACTCAAAACTGGTCAGACCAATTACATAAGAATTTCTGTTATCACTAAGTAGGCTGGGACCTAGATATCAGAAATGAGCTTGAAATATCATTTCAGACCTGAAGAAACAAAGATCCTGAATGTTTCTAGTTCCTACCTGTCTCCCTTCCCAGATGTTACCTTTCAAAACATCATGGAGAGCTTTTTTGATGGTAAAATTCCATCTCATTTTTAATTCTGTCTGTGATATGCTTGCGATTTCTATACACAGAAAATCCAGATAAATATGTAGAATGAAGCCTTTTAATCAACAATAAAATTCTGCATGGAAAAAATTAGACATTTTTATAATTTTCTTGCAACTTGGGATAACCGGATTTTTTCCACAAGAAGTATTTGTTTGCTAAATCACAGCCATTGTACAAGATAAGAAAAACTGACTTGTCTAAAGTTAACTGTCTTGTGAAAGAGTAATGAATCAAAATGTAAGCTCTGATCACACAGGACATAATCTTTCCCACCAGAGCAGTCTTTCTTTCCTAATCACACTTTTCCAAATCACTGTTCTTCAGCAACACTCCTTCCACTGCAAAATGCTGCCAGGGATACAAAATAATGTAAATTCACGATAGCATCCTGTGATAGTAACAAAGCAGCTCTATTTCTCAGAATGGCTAGACAGAGAACATATAGAGGGAGAGAGGGAGAGTGATAGATTTGTACATGTGTTTATGTACACAGATTTATAAGTACACACAAGCAAAGACTGTACATTAAAGGTAAAAATAATGCACACTACTTTTCATAGATCCTAGCAAGTGCACCAGCCTTGCTTCCTTTCATCTGTAAATGCTTTCCTTATCTTCTTCTTCTGATCAACAGACCAGAAGTATCTTTTCTGGTTTACATGTTATTGTCATGATACTTTGAGAAGGCATCCAAAATTGGGTATTGCTTTTGAAAAGCCAAAATCTGTAATTAGTGACGTCAATATTATTAAACATAATTATGGAAAACATTTTTTAAATAATAAAACACTAGGATGAATATTAGAGAACTTTTGCAGAATCATAAGCACCTCAGCATCAGAAGTGAAAAATATTTATGTTACCATCTTTTATTTTGGTTTGAGCCTGATTGATATGATTTGAGGATTTTGCTTGTTTACCTATGAAAATAATCTTAACCATAGCTTAAAAATATAGTTTTATATCTCAGTAAATTCATCTGTCTTAGAGGATTGTTAAATCATTAAAAAACCCCATTGAACATATTATTCGCCTTGATTCCTATTTGTCTTTACTACGAAGCTGTCATTTAAGAGAAAATCATCCTTCAAACTGTGCTTACTAAAAATGGAGAAAGAGAAGATCCCAATCCTAAGCAAGCCCACAGAGACCTTCATGGCAACTGAGGATGGACACAGAAATAAATATATAAATGCAAGGAGATAAAATACTGAGACAGGATGAGTCACTTTCTATCAGTCAGTGCCAGCTCTACATTTGCATTGTGGAAGATCAATTATCTCAAACTGAAATATAGCTGAAACTATGAACTCAGTAGCTCTGGGCACTTAACACTGTTTAGATCTGTACTTTAACACTTAATTTAATATTTTTCCTGAAGGGAAATGATTAATAATTGCATTCAGTGAAGCATACACTTTAAAAGATTGACCCTCACAAGCTGTTGTTTTTTTAGGATGAGAAAAAAAGTAGCTGTTTCCCCAGACACTATCCACTCGTGACATTTTTTACACTTCACAAAGCTGCCGAATGTAACATGCTAAAGGCAAAATTTTAAAGATAACTAATTAGAATAGTACTTTGCAATTCTGTTTTAGACCATTCGGCAACAAATAAGAGTGAAGTGCTCTTTGATGTTGAGTCTGATATTGATGAAAGTTCAGACTTTTCTCCTACTGAATTCAGTGTCCTGTCTCATCTACAGTTGAAGTGGAACCAGGGAGCTGGCAGGAAATTGACTGCTAATTCCTGAGTTCATATGCTCAAACATACACTGTTCTTTTGAAAGGATTCACTCCCATATATGAAAGGATTTTGGCCTCAGCAATACCTTGCCAGACCTGAGATATATCCCATGCATATTTTCAGAAAAGAAAATTCAAGCAATGGGAGCCTGAGACAAACAAGTAATAGCATGAGGTGGAATGCTTGATTCAGCATCTTAGTATTAAGTTAGAAAGAGTTGAGGATAAATTTTCTAAGTGCTGTTTAAGATTTAGAGCACAAATTAAGTATGATGAAATCTATTTACAGTCCAAAAATTAATGTTGGAAGAATAAAATAGTATTTTTTCTGCTCCTCAAGTTTCTTTTGATATTAAATCCTCAATTACAATAATTAACATTTCACATTTTCAGAACACATTGCAAACAAGTAATTCTGGCAATGAAGTAGATGGGCATTATTCACATTTCATTATGTTCTGTATCAGAAAACTGAAGGAAATTATGATTTAGAAATGAAGTTATTTGGCATATGAAGTTGGAGATAGGAATCAAGAGGATTTTAAAAGTGCAAACATAGTTAAACCTTATAAACACCCTTATTTGGGTGTTCAAACCAGGATTCATAGTTTAAGAACTTGTCACAGAATCACAGAATCCAGAGAAAATACTGACTGGACAGAGAGTGGTTCACAAAATGGACAGAGATGTCAGTTAGAAACTGTTTTACAGAATCTACTGCTGCACAGAAGAACACAGCAGTTGCTATATCATCATAATGTTCAAGACACATTTTGTTTTGTTTCCACTGTTTTTTAAGTGTGTATCTCAGATCCTACCAAGGACACTCATAGTCACGTTCATTGTGTTTGTATATTTGTGGGTGGACACAATGCATTAAGAAGTGCACTGAAAGCTTAGCCACTAGCCTTAGAAATCTCCAAAAAGCCATTTCTTGGCAATAATTGTTGGTCCACATCTGCAATACCTAATCTTAACACTGTGTTATGTGCTGGAGGCTCTCTGCTCCATGCCAATGCATTAAGAATACAATAAAAAGAATAGGCTGTTCAATCTAAGCAAATATAAAAGCAAATATCGTTAAGCAAAGAACCTTTATAGACTCTCTCAAAAAATATTCCCACTCTCAAATTTGTAGAGAAGCATATAATGTAATTATTAACATGATCTCCTCTGTAACCTGAGTATGTAGCTTAAATATACAGTACAAGTGAAAAGACTTTCCATCAGTACAGTGGTAAACTAAAAATTGAAACTTGAATCTGGGTCTACAATAGTAACACGGTTTTAAATAGAAGGAGAATGTTATGGTCAGTCAATATAATTAAAAAAACACCCCTATTTTTTTTACTGCTACTGAATGAAATGTGATGTGTGCAGACAGATGTTTCACAGCACACTGCATGTCATTTCACACATTCTCTGCAGTAAATTAAGCTCCATAGTTTGAAGTATTTAGAATGGAAATGAAAGGAAAAAAATTGCTCAAGAAATACAATTTACATTTCCAGTGTATAATTATCACCAGATTTAATGACACAGTCCTTTCACACAGTATTCCTTCAATGCCTTAAAATAAAGCCTAATTTTCTGACGCTTTGCACATGTTTGAAATCAGAAGTACATTTTAAAGTTTTGCACATAGTGGTCTGGCTTATCTCATCTACTTCTCTTCCTCTGCATGAACCAGGTGGCACAGAGGAGTGAAAAACATCTCACCAGCAGGTGATACTCTTAGTGTGATAGATTTCCTGGCAGTCAGAGAGCTGGTAAAGCCATTTCCTACCCCTTTTTCTCCTACATCTTCCTACCTTACCTGGGGTTAAGAAGACAGTAGACAAGAGAGAAGGAACAAAGTCACTCTTTTCAACAAACCCTGCTTTACTCAGCAAGTAAATGCCCACTTCCCAGCAAAGAGAGATAAAAGTGTCTTGCTATCAATGCATAAATGTTTTACACAATTCAGAATTTGAAGAAACTTTAATGGCACTTTAGAAATCCTGTAAAGAGGTGAAATTCGGTCTCTGCTTACCTTGCATCATGATACACTAATCATTGAGGTGGTCTTTGTTAGCATTCTGATGCTGGAGGATAACAGAAGGCACCAAGATAACTATTACCAGCATCAATAATTCTCATTAATATTTTTACAGAGATCCTATAAGGATGCTCCTTGGCTTTGTCCTTCATAGCTATTTCTGATTCAGTGCCTCAGCTAAACAGTGCCAAAAGTACTCAAAATGTCTGCCAAGGGGGTTTCTGCTGTTCTGTAAGTATTAAAACTTCTGAAATGAACTGTCAGTGCCCTACCTTGGCTATTTCTCAAGTTTCAGTCCTCTGAGCATGTTAGGATCACCCTGATATTTGTTTTGTATTAACATGCAATTGTTTCTATGACTGGTATTTTTATTGAAATCACTGCATATTTTATTTGTGTATCGACAGGTTACAGCAATGCAGTGGGTAATGCTTGCTTCTCTGAAGACCTTAAGTTGCTTCAGTTGAGACAGCAATGGAAATATCATCCAAAACACCTTACAGAACTCCAAATGTTCTCAACAAATACTAATTCCCACTAACTCCTTTTAGTAAAACTGATCAACAGAACTCTGACTTTCTCTTCCATGTTGCAGTCAGCCACAGGTACATACTTATTAAATAAAAAGATAAGACTTAGCCAAGTGAAGTATAAGTTCCTAATAAGAAAATTTCCTTAAAAATAATCATCAATCAAAGGTTTATTCCTGAAAGAATTATGCTGGAAGAACTCTTCTAAATCAACACATAGAATAACAAAATGGTCTGGCCTTAACTACAGCTTTTACAATCATTTGACCCTCCTTCTGACAAGTTTGTCAAAAAAACCATTTCATCCTACCTATCTTCTTTAAGAGGTACAATATTGATCCTTCCCTGTGTGCCAATTAATCTTCAAAAAAATTTCAGAGAGGAAATGTAGTTATATTTATCTCTAGATCAATATTTAGTTTTCTAGTTACAGTAATCAGTTTTGGTTCAGTTCATGCAATTTTATGTGGTTCCAACTTACACAGAAGAGAATCTGGGGCTCCAAATAAAGAACCAAGTGCTTATCTGGTGTGAACAGAGGAACATGAACATAATGCATTTTGTCACAGGAGGACAGATTAAGACACTCAAAGTAAAACATAAGAAACAGCTTTTTATCTGTAACCAAAATAAAGGCTTGTAGATTTCAAGTGGTAGTAGAGCACAATAAAATTTTAGGGTATGTATATAAATTTAACATACACTATGAACAACATGTTTTCAAAAGAAGAGTAATTTTCTTCTTTTCTTTAGATAGTCTCAGAAGTCATGCGCTTGTACATTTGCCAAAATTTAGTATTCAAAGTATATGGATGTGATACAGTTTGTAAAAACATTAAATACAGTAGAGTTACTGATCATAAGCTGTATGAGTTGACATTTTAGAACAGAATCCTGAAACTGTTTATCAAGTTTTTATGTTCTCTTATTTAAAGGAATTATGTCAACTTTCATAGCACTTAATGATTTCCATCATGGACATGAATTGAAACAGGATAACATCCGAAGCTGAGTCTTTCCCATGTTGTCAAATGTCGCTTGCTGTGCAGATAAGGCCTGTCAGAAACCATTCATTACATTTGTGTGTTTTTCAGTCTCCTAAGTTTTCTCTTCTTTCAGTAATACCGGGCAGAAGGAGTCATTTAGCTGTCTACTTGCATGACTCTTCTGGTGTTCAATGGCACACGTATCATGACAGATCTCTAGTTTTATTATCACCATAGTTCCATCTTCTCTTTGAACATCATTAGATAAAAAAGTTGTTGAACATCAGTCTTATTAACATTTCTTACATATTGATTCAATACAGTACCTAGCATTTTTCAAAGGTGTTTCTTTTGGAAGAAGCATTTATATCTATCGCATCCATATGTTAAAAAGAAAATAACATCTGAGCTGTAAATTTCAGAATCTGGTCTTTAAATAGCAGATTTTCAAAAGCTTAGTTTTGTTTAAGATGATGAATGTAACTACCATCTTTCCAATTGATATTCTTTTCCTTCCAAAACACCCCTACTGGTTTGAATGCTACTGTCAAAATATTCAAATTGCTTCACTACTGTATTTCTCAGATTTCTGAAGTAATACAAGATACAAACTGATGGAGCTCTTACTAGATGCTCTGAACTAAGTGCTACTTCCACTTTCCTGGGATGTCAGACTGGATTTTCTGTTGTAGTTAAGGAATGAAGCCCTTTTCTTTCCTTTAGCTACCCTTCCACTCCCTGAAGACAGCGCTGAGGATCTGTACAAACCCCAAGGTGTGTCTCTCCTTAGCTTCTCTGGGGAGATCCCTACGTTCAAATCTGTGCTCAAATGCCCTTGTATGGGACTCAGTGCAGAAAGAGCAGGAGAGGGAGGAGAAAGTCCTCCTTCCTCTAATCTGATCCAAAATGAAGTGGCTCAGATATGCAGTCTCTTTCTTGTCAGAGGTACATCCACTTTGTTTACTTACCTGCTGGTTATCTTTAGAAGACCTCTAACATTATCCATAATTAGACCTTCTAATGGGCTGTTAATGAACCTTGTGATACATCTCTTGTATCCAAGTACTTTTCCCCATAATGAAGCCAAGAGCAATGCCAGTTAGGAGAAGAAAGAGAATACAGCTGTTTTTGTTGCTAGTAGCAAAGGTTATGCCAGCAGACAACCCCCCTACCGGCAAGAGGACTCTACAGGCACAAGCCTGTAGGGATCACTTTGAAGAAGAGAAGTCACTGCCTGCTTTACGGTCAGACTTCCCTTGTGGTGGATGTCTTTCAAAAAGCAACACAGAAGACGAACTATATTTAAACTTCTAACTGTAAAGCTTCAAAGTATTGCCAGGAAGTGTCAGAAACACATGCAGTTTCTGAAGCTTGTTTTAGTTTTCTTCTTCTTAGCAGGGAAAAGGAGTACAAATCGGTTTCTTACTCTAGGGTCTGTTTAGCTGGTAGAGTGGCAAGAAACTATGGTATGTTTCACGTAGTTTTCTCAACTTTACCTTTGCAAGGGTGTATCCGTCTGAGATACACAAAAATAATCGACTTAAAGCCTCAGCATGGACTCTAATGAACCTGAAAGGTGTGCATATTGACCTCATTCTGCACAGGGTTGTGTTTGCACACATGCTCCTATTGTTATTTTATGAACCTAGGACAGAATTTCAGATTGGATTGTCTCAAATTCTTCCTGGACTACTTTCTGTAACATAAACAACATTCTCTTTTGGAATTTGCACCTTATCACCTTGAAAAGAGAACATACTAGTTATAAAGTTGTGATTTTTCTCTATATACAAATTCTTCAGCTGGTAAAACCTGGTTAATTTGGGATGATATACCCCTGGGAATTTGGGTTGATACATGTCAGTTAAAGCTTTTTCTCAGGTGCACAGGGGATTATCATCTCTCATTTATTTCTATTATGCAATAATCTCTGGTATTACTTAGAGCTTCAGCACAATGAAGCATCCGTCTGAATGCTAATTTATGGAAAGGGCCAAACTAGCACTCAGAAACTTTTCTCCTACATGTATTTCCTAATTCCAGACTTGTGAAACTCACATTTTGTATTATGTGAATGGACACATACGGTTACATTAGATTACAAGAGAGGTATCTACTCAGACTGTGTGTGGTGGTAGGATGCAGCCTGGGCATGCTGCCTAACAGTGTTGGAGGAAGGAAGAGGAGGAGCAGGGGAAAGGAAATTTCTCGTGGAATTTGTAGGAAAGAGCACATAACCTTTAAAATCTAGCACTTCTCATCCAAGAACATCAGAGCCCTCAGTATTTGATGGAAAGTGAAAAAAAAAAACCAAACCAACTTCAAGACCTTACTGCTACAAACCTTTATCTAAAGGAGAATTAAGCCCATGAGTGTTAGCAGTAACAGGGTCTAAATTTGCAAATGATCAAAGGCAAATGATCAAAGCAACTGAGCAATATCTTAAGCAGGTTGGTATAGTGCCTTCCCACACATCTCTCTAAATTATTATTAAACAATGTCTTGGCAATCTGGAAGGTATATTTCCCTTGGAAAATATATGCTCTGAGAAAAGCAAACTTTGACAAAATATGGTAAAAACCTCTGCCAGGTTTAAGGAACGGCAAGAAATAGCTAATATACTTAAAAATGCAGTCCTAAAAATACAGGATGTAAAGTAGTATAAATTGGTGAAGTGTGTCAGAATACTTTAAATTCATTAGCTGAGCTTTGTTACAGTCCCAGTGAGATGTGTAATGAACAGATTTTCCTTTTTCTTATGATTTCTAAAAGTCACAGACCATATCCAGTTATGCTCCCCCAGCCTGACTGATACCTTCCTATAGTGAGCAAAATAAGCAGGGTCTGGCTAAATTTTGCTAGTATAAAGTTGATTTGACATGCTATTGACAGTGCAAATAAATGGTGATTTGACAACAAAATATGTCTTGACAACAAACAAAAGAAGACATCTAACCATATAAAAAGAGGAGGAGCAAGAAAGTCCTTGCAAATAGTGTTATAGAATCATAGAATCATTTGGGTTGGAAGGGACTTTAAAGATCATTTAGTTCCAACCCCCCTGACATGGGCAGAGACACATTCTATTAGACCAGGTTGCTCAAAGCCCCATCCAACCTAGTCTTGAACACATCCAATGACAGCATCTACAACCCATCTGGGCAACCTGTTCGAGTGTCTCACCACCCTCAGAGTGAAAAACTTCTAATTTCTAATATGAATATACACTCATCCTATCACTGCAAGCCCTCGTAAAAAGTCCCTCCCCAGCTTTCTTGTAGGTCCCATGCAGATACTGGAAGGCTGCAATAAGGTCTCCCCAGAGCTTTCTCTTCTCCAGGCTGCATAACCCCAATTCTTTCAGCCCATCCTCACAAGAGAGGTGTTCCAGCCCTTTGATCATCTTTGTAGCCCTCCTCTGGACCTGCTCCAACAGGTCCCTCTTGCACTGGGGGCTCCAGAGCTGAATGCCGTACTCCATGTAGGGTCTCACAAGAACAGAGTAGAGGGGCAGAATCACCTCCCACAACTTGCTGGCCTTGCTTCTTTTGAAGCAGACCAGGATATGATTGGATTTTGGGATGCACTTACACACTGCTGGTTCATGTTGAGCTTTTCATTAATCATGCCCAAGTCTTTCTCCTCAGGACTGCTCTCAATCCACTCATTGCCCAGCCTGTATTTGTGCTTGGGATTGCCCCAAACAAGGACCTTGCACTTGGCCTTGTTGAACTTCATGAGGTTGTCATGGGCCTACCTCTCAAGCTAGTCAAGGTGTTAATTACATTAAATATTTAAACAAATAATTATTTAAAATTTTTACACATTTACAAAAGGGTCTCTTGAGTCTACTTATAACTTAAGAGGGAGATTCTTATTTAAGCATAAAAATCTCGATTTAAAAATGCAAAGCGATAATCTAAATCAAATGTGCGAAGGGGCTGATTAATGTACACCTTAAGTACATTAAGGGCTCTCTGCATGAACAGCACCTTGTGCATACATCCAAGGTATATGTTAATCAGGACTATTGCAGTTTGTCATCTTTCCTAATCAGTCTTCCCTCTTGAGGGCTATGGCTCTTTGCTCATCATTATTGTCATTAAAGCATGTGCTTTTTAATGCCAAGTTGTTAGTAAAAATTACAGTAAAAGCTTTCTTGTCTGTTTCAACCGAGATCTGCATAACCTATGTATCAATATCATCAAAATTTTAGTCCCTTCCAGTCTATACTGTGAATGTAAAGCTTCTCTGAAGTCCACGGCCATAAGGTAATACAGCTGCGTTAGTAATGTGCTTTACAACTTTTGTCAGTCTTGTGAATCCGTTGTAACATCTTACCTGGTAGGACACAGATCTAAGCCTCCAAGTGATAAATAGAACAATAGTGCTAGATCCCCATTTCCCTTGACTAGAAGAGTATTCCAACTCTCCAAAAGGACTTTGATTTATGGAGATCGAAAAGATTTCTCATCAGATTTGTGGAAAGTTGTAAGGAGAAGGAAGACATTTTTACACTTGATAAAAATTGAGATATACTGGAAAAGAATGAAATTACTGTTAAAAATGGTAAATGCATTCATAGGTTTAAGAATAGAACCTGAAAATACATCTCATTGTTAGAATCAATATTAGAATTCTAATTTAAAGACATTCACTTATACACTGAACATGTTATGGTTTTTTTTCTGAACTACATTTGCATCTTACAGTTCTAATCTTACAATATTTCCTTTGCCATGTAAGCTCAGTGGACTCCACAACATGACAAGTATGGTAGGGTCAGTGTTAACTAATGAATATTTATTTCAGAGATAAATAAATGTAAGCATATGTGCATTTATATATTTATATGTATAGATATGCACACACAACCAACCATAATAGATAAGCGCATGTTCATTCTCCCAAAATCAAATCACATCGATGTTGTAGAACAGGCAAGAAGAATGCCTGCTTAAATGCTTATAAAAGTAATTTAATTTTAC